>JAMPIV010018352.1:0-176770 GCA_024509875.1 Oreohelix idahoensis | reverse complement strand
GGATTGCTGGTTGGGGGGTTGATTTGTAACACTAATACGTATTTAGGAAAAGATTGGTGCAGAGGGAGATGCGGTATAAATATTTAGGAAAGACGTATTGGCGTTCATCCAGTTTGGATTGTATAACAAGTATAATTAAACACACAATCGTAAATAAATCATATATGAGGTAGAATTCCTATTTGTGGAATTGATCGGTCAATTATCGGTCTTGGGATCGATAAGTCACATGCTTGTCGACACACTGGCTCACGCGTACCCACCCCACTACCGTAAACCTATCAACATACCTACCTTAAGAGAATCCTAAGCGATCTTCATAGACAATCTAAATAATTCCCCACTTCCCGCACATCCGGTATCTAACCCTCCCCTCCCAATCCCCCCCATTGCCGTCCCGTTACACAAGTTCCCATATCAACCTCGCTAAATCCCCCACCCGTGGAACCCATTCTTTGAATTATTCCTATCACTAGGACATACAATCATCAATATATTTCTTGGTTGAGGGTGTGTCCCTGGGCTTTTTCTAGTAAGGAAATGTTGTGCCTTATTTCATAATAATAAGTGTGGTAACCAAAGGACTATATTAAATAATGTTCTTGTGAAATGATTGCCAATGACCAGCGTTTGATAGGGAATGGACCTGGACAAAATTACGTACTTTACTGATTTGTCTTTGGGGGCTATATACGTACTACTGCATTTGTCCTTTTGGGGGCTATATAATCTCTTACCATGGAGCTGTTTTGTTCAGACCTAATAAAACTGCATGTTTGTAAAATTGTAAAGGAGGTGTTTGGTCCAGCTCAGTACAGTCCATGCTGATTTCGTTGTTGTGTGACTGCCCCTAGAGTCTACCTTGGCCACGGAGAACATCTCCGGAATAATATTTAACTATTTGTTATGGTGTTTTTTTAACGGACACCAGAAATGTTGATTGTGTAGTTGGAGATCTGGGTCCCACTCCACGCTGACAGCATACATGGTTCTTGTACGATGATGAGAAATAATGAGACATGGGTGTGAAGAGACGCGAAATGTGTTTAGGCTCATATCTAGTTGCACAAACCACCCAGTCACACTCGTAACTGAAGTCAATGATGGTTGGAACTACTGGTTGACGATTCATATATTTTATTGACAGGACTAACAGTGGAAACACACACAGGAACAGTCAATGTAAACAGGTTCATGTACATCAGGTAACTGAAATTGCTTGGTACATATCACTCATTCTGGCTGGTGAACATTCATATATGTATGCATGTCAATAGTGTTTGTTCTTTTAATGTACTGTTCATAATGCCGCTTTTGGTATCCCTGACTGAACGCGTCAGATACCTTAATAACTCCGTCATCCAAAAGACGAGCCCTTCACTCAAGTAATCCTAGTACCAGGGCCGTCGTACACCTTGGCATAACACGCCAATCATATTTGTACATGCGGTAGAATAGTTGCCATTACACAGACCTGACGATGACGTCAGCTGTGCATTCTTCATTAAGCAGGTTGCATGAATCATGCTTTAATGTTTGTGTAGATATACCAGCATATATATATCTTCGTCATTGGACTTCTGATCATATAAGACAAATAGTCTTGAATAGCTACCTTGAGCACAAATATAAGTTCTGCTTTACAGGAATCGTGAACTGTTCTCACAGCTAGGTAAGCCTTTACCAAATTCTGTCACCGAATACATAATAATGGCAAAGTCGGTGTTACCTTGAAACGAATCCTCAGAACACAATAATAACACTGTCGTCCTTCCTGACGCACAGAAAATCACTGGGAGGAAAACTGCCAACGCAGTCACTTCGAAGATTTTCCTTCCCCAGAATACAATGGACATACATCGTCCTACAGAAGCCAGATAGCAACTCTACCCTCACGGAAGTCTAATTTTGCACGTAACCACTGCGCATGGCATATAGCCCAGAACTGTTTTACCTTTGACCCAAAAGGTCAAACACAATGAATGAACAAACAAGGGAGATAACCCCTAATCAACCTGACACAGCAAAGTTAAGACATAGTCACCAAACTTTGACCAGGGTGAAAAACATACAACCATTAAATTGACATTTTAAACTCCATCAAAAAGGCCGCAACATATTACTCCCCCCCCCCCCCCCCCGTAAAAAAATGACACACATTTTTTTTTAAAATATCCATGAGCAAGATAGCACAAGCATCAATTATGTGCTTATGAAAGAATGAACCTAATATCAGGTACAATAGACGCATAAATAAAGCCTCTGGAGAGAGTAAAAATCATCCCCCATCACAAGAGAAAATATTTCCTCTAAGCAAAACAAACTCGGGGAGGTACCATCAAAGAAATCTAAGTTCTTGGCAATACCAATCATAGCTATCAAAAATTGTCAAATACTATAATTATAGCAATATACAAATATCATGCAATACAATACTATACCATCAACATATCTAATGGATATATATCATGGATGGACATAACCAAATTTGTTAAAGTCATATACATCATCCAACTAGTGACACAATTGTGTTAATATATATTTTAATATTAAGAACAGACATAAGTCTGGAAGTGTATCAGGAGATCAAGGACATAAGATTTAAATGGAATCATGTGGGCATCTAGACAATACGTCTGCCATCACATTATCCGCACCACGGATAGCTCGCACCGTGAAATGGAAAGGTTGAAGAGCAATAGCATAACGAGTAGATCTCGAGCTCTTCAAATCCTTACTTTGCATAGCTGTAAGAGCTTTTTGGTCGGTTTCCATAATGAAATACGCGCCCAGAAGGAATGTTTGTAGCTTAAGAATGGACCAAACCATGGCCAACAATTCACGGTCTAAAACCGAGTAATTCCTTTCTGCCGCATTCAGCTTCCTAGAAATATACATTACAGGATGCAGAGTTCCTGAATACTCCTGCATTAGTGCCGCTCCAATTCCAGTGGAAGAGGCATCACTACGAAGGACAAAAGTCTTATCAATCGTTGGAAGTCTTAAGATATGATGAGATGAGAATAAATTCTTAACCTGATCCAATGACGATTGGCATTCATGGGACCAACGCGCCATATTAGGAGAACCTTTTTTCAACAACGTTGAAAGTGGTGCCATAAAGGAGGATAGATTATCAATGAATCTTCCATAGAATTGTATTAATCCCAAGAGACTACGTACTTGCTTTTTTGTCTTCGGGACTGAGATATTTAACATCTTAGAAATGTTTTGGTCCTCTGTCTTCAACAGACCATGACCAACCCGATGACCTAGGAAAGAAATTTCACTAAACCCAACAAAAGCTTTAGAGGGTTTTGCAGTTAACTTATGCTCACGTAGAGTAGATAGTAATTCATTTAAACCCAAATAGTGTTCTTCCCAAGTATCACTGAACAGACAGATGTCGTCCAAATAGGCGATGACATCTGTACGATACGATAGAATTCGTCGCATCATGCGCACGAAAGTTGCTCGGGCGTTCATAAGCCCGAAAGGCATAAAACTCCACTGAAACAAACACCTAGGTGTTGAAAAAGCAGTGAGAGGTTTGGCGTGTTCCGTCAAAGGGACTTGCCAATAACCTTTCGACAAGTCTAGTTTAGTAAAGAATTTAGCTTTAGAAAGTCTAATAAGTAGATCATCTAATAAAGGCATAGGTTCAGCATCGAACTTCGTAACTTGATTTAATTTGCGATAATCAACGCAAAGACGTATGTTATTGTCTTTCTTTCGAACAATAACCATCGACGAAGAATAGGCTGAAGTGGATGGTTCAATTATTTTCAATTGAATCATTTCATCCAATTCTTTCTCGACTTGTGCTTGAAAATGAATAGGTATAGGGTATGGTCTTACTCTGATCGGATTACGATCAGTAAGTATGATGTCATGTTCTATGACATGTGTGTGTCCAGGAATGTCGGTAAGGACATCCTGAAATGATTGTAGCGTAGAAGATACTTGACGTTGCTCCTCAAAAGACAAGTTCGAAGAGACGGTAACGTTTTTCCGTGATTCCGTAGAATTAAGTGGAATCACGGGAAGAGGTAAGTTAACGTCAGAAAAAGTAGTTTCCTCATCCTGTATAACAGACAGGGATGAGATATGACCATGTTGGACTCGAGAATCGTCCGTCGCCTGGAAAATAGGCTGTAAATAGTCTGGTCGTTCAATAAATTCAGTAAGCATATTTATATGGAAGGTTTTATGCCTTCCATCCACATCGACAATATAGTCGACATCCGAAATTTTAGAGACTATAGTGTATGGACCATTCCAAGAAATGAGAAGTCTGTTTTCCCTCGTAGGAAGTAAGACAAACGCTTTGTCTCCAGGACAAAGTTGACGTAGGCTTCTTTTCTTATTAGCGAATCGCCTAGCCTTTTCTTTAGCGAATTCTGATGATGAAGTAGCTAACCTGCATGATTCGATAATTTTCTCCGTAAGAGCAATGACATATTCATATGACGATTGTGTATCATCGTCAATATTATCGGCAGTGATCAGATCGTGTAGCAAGGACATAGGACCGCACGGTTTGCACGCCAAAGACAAGTTCAAAAGGAGAAAATCCTGTATGCTCGCTGGGAACCTCTCTATAAGCAAAGAGAGCTGCAGGTAGGACCCTGTCCCAATCATCAGGATGATCCTCCGTTATCTTGCCTAGTAAGTTCTTTAGTGTCCTATTAAGACGTTCAACCAATCCATTGGACATTGGATGATAAATACTACTGAGAGACCTTTTAATGTCCAGAGTAGCCATCACCTGAGACATAGTGTCCGATATTAATTGAGTGCCGTGGTCTGATAATATTTCTCCGGGAAATCCCAGACGAGAAAATATGAGCCAAAGAGCATCTGCGATATCGACAGTTGATATGCTTTTAAGAGGAATAGCCTCTGCCCAACGAGTGCACATGTCAACGCAAGTAAGGATAAATTGATGTCCTCTGGCTGACTTAATCTTAAACGGGCCAATAATGTATATTGCCATTTTCTGAAACGGCCGAATAGGAATATCTGCGGCCTGAATAGGTGCAGCATGTCTTGGACCTCTAGACTTGACCTCTTGGCAAATTTTGCAAGACCGGCAATAAATTTGTATGTCTTTGTTCACGAATGGCCAAAAGAAGGAAGCAAGGACTATAGTCTTAGTTCTGGAAAAAGCCATATGTCCAGCACACTGAGAATCGTATGCATGTTGAAGAATTAAGGGTCTCATACACTTAGGCACAAGAATTTGCGAATGCATAGACTTGTCCGAGTGTTGTACCATTCGTACCAATATACCATTCTTCATAGTGATATACGATCTGTGATTCGTATTCTGATTAGGATCACCTTTCTTTGCGAGAAAAAAGAATTTCTTTAAAGAAGGATCCCCTTCTTGTCGTTTAACAAACGTGTCATGCGAAATCACCAAGTTATCGTCTTGGCTATCAACTCCATTACTATCATCAGATGAAGTTGGAGGGATAAGAGCTTGGGCTCTTGTTACCACTGCATTGACCGTTTGGATATTTAGTTCCTCCCAACTAGAAATTTGTTGCGGGGTGCATTCCTTAACCCCATGAATACGACCGATTATAAGATCCGAAATAGGATTAGGAAGAAGACACGCGTGGACATCTCCTGTAAAGAAAGGAGTGTCAATGCTAATGATAGCAGTAGGATATTTTTCCATGGTACCACCAAACGTAACACATTTGACCACCTTTCCCGTATAACAGCGAGGATCTATGAGAGACTGTCTAACCCCGACAGTAGTACATCCAGAATCAAAAAGCACTGAGACTATACTATCATTCACTAGACCTCTATGCAAGATGACAGATCCCCTCCCATCATGCGCAACTGTAGCAGGAAGAGCGGGAAGAGGGTGACCACAAATTAAGGTAGATACAGAAGATGGCTCGAACAATGTTGAGCATTGAGGGCATTCAGTTGCTCTCCCAAAATCGAAAGCACAACCAGTGATAGCATTAGAGTTCCCACTATCATTTACTTGATTACAGGCTCCATTAAACTCTTGTTGTACAGAGTTTGCCTGTTGGTAAGCTTTTCTTTTGTTATACCTAGGTCTACCGCGATTATCATTTCCCCTGTAATTGTTATCATATTGTCTATTGTAATTATCATTCCGGTTTGAATCCCGGTTTGTATATTCACCATCGTCATATTCTTGACGTCGAGAATGGTTATCCCGAGCAGAAAAGCTAGGATAGTTTTTATTGTGATAACCTTTGCGAAAGTGTCTAAAATTATTACCACCAAAATTACGAGAACTCCTATCTCGTCTCCAGTTCTTAGAAGAAGAACCATCATATGTTGGATTACTCTGCTTATGAGTGTAATTCTGATTACTTTTCCTATTCCAGTTTTGTTGAGCACCCTCAAATTTCTTATTGAAATTAAGGCCATATGGTGCTGCCGAAGCAACTGGCAACCCTTCTTTCACTTTAGAATTGCTAACTGTAGCATGGGGATGCGCGGTGGCATACTGATAACAGTATTCCTCCATGTCTTTTAAGTCTTTGGGCTTACGCTCATGAAGAAATGCAAGGAAAGAATCATTAACAGATGACAAAACTTTGTCTCTAAGTAATAAGTCCATTAGACCTTCATATGTTTTCTCAGTTTGAGACAACTCAACCCATCGTGTAAATGTATGACGTATCTTTGTAATAAAATCAGAGAAATCTACTCCATTTTCTGGCAACATTGTTCTAAAACGAAGACGATAATCTTCTTCTTTTAGTTGATATTTTTTTTAATAATGCTGCTCTGACAACATCATAATTAGTTCTATTATGTTCTTCTATTGTCATAAGAGTAGTCACAGTTTCACCTGTAAAAAATTCCATCAGTTATTCGACATATTTTTCCTTTTTTATCTTATGGGTATCGCATAAAAATTGGAATCTATCCAGTTAATCCGCTATATCGTCCTTTAAAGGATTGAAATGAGGTAATTTAATCTTACTAGCAAACTCCTTTGTTGTGCCCGAAGTCGCTTGATGGACACCCATATTTGTTACTTTCAATTTCTCTAACTCCAAAGTTGCTAGTCTTTCCTCATGTACCATTTTCTGTTTCCTTTCCTCGGCTTCCCTATCCAATCTTCTATTTTCCGCCTCTGCCTGAAATTTTCTTTCCTCTGCAGCAGCTTGAAGTTTTCTTTCCTCTGCTTGAAGTTTTCTTTATTCAGCAGCAGCTTCATTTTTTTGTTTTTCCATTTCCATCTGGAATTTTCTTTCATCAGCTTGCATTTGCAACCTTAAATTCTCAGCATCTATCTTCTTTTGTTCAGCTTGCATCTGCATCAATTTATTTTCCTCTTTTGTCTCTTTTCTTCTGACTTCAATGCTATGAAGTATTGAGCAGTTGCGAATTCTTCTAACTTGTCACCTGTTTTCCCAAGGACTTTCCCTTGTTCAATGAAGAAGTCTAGTGTAGACATTCTGTCTAATGAGATCAGTAACCTGAAAAATTAATTAAATTATCTTATCCCACTTTAATGGGAGACAAGTCTTCAATGTTAGACTTATATACTCAGTTCAGTTTATTTCACTCTCTTTGAGAGTCAAGTCTTAATCAAAGACCTTGTATGGTTACCTTGTTTCTTTATAACAATATTCTATCCATAACCTCAGTATGAATAGTGTATCACATTAATAACAATAAAAATACATGACCAAGTATATGTATGTAGACTGTATATGACAATAATAAATACAAGAACACAAATACAGAACAACAACCGAAAACGTTCGCAGAAGTCAAATAAACACTACAGCGAAACTAAGGAAAATGTTACAAAAATGTGTAATGATGACTGCGAAAAGTAAACAATACAAATGGCAACACTGTTATAAACACCAAATGTGTAAAGAAATAAATGAAAGGAAGGAGAGACGAACAGATACAAACAAAACAAATCGTAAATTAAAGAATGGAAAAAATAACGAAAACAATACTATCACATGTCGTCACAGCTAAACGTGAATAGCAACAATTGTCGCTAGCAAATTCCAATTAAGGTAATTTGCAGTCCCTAACGACACGCTCTCAGTAGATACCTCTATGACGTGGTATGATTTACAAGGAGTCACCTACCCAACCGGCCCGCTGAAAACAACAGAAAAAATACACCACAATATTACAAATAACATATAACATTGCATATAATGGAATGTGTTGCAAACAAATTTTAGTTACAAATTACAATATAGTAACTCTCTTGTTCTTTGTCAACACTGGAGTATAATGTCAAACGCGCAATGATTGTTCGATCCACAATAACATGTAGTGGTCTCCAGAAACATAATGTCACTATGACCTTCTCGATGAATAGTTGAGACTTGACCAAAAGTTCGTAGACGGTACTGTTTACAAAAAATTTGACCTCGAACTATGTGACTTGAATGTTCAGATGTTGAAGAGTCTGTTGCCTGAAACGGTAAACAACCAGCGGTACTGTTTACAAAAGGACTTGACTTGTGTGCAGCTGTAACGTGTAAACAACCAGCGGTACTGTTTACAAAATGAATCGACTTGTGTGCAGCTGTGGTCCACGTAGCAATATTGCCTAGATGCCAACACTGTTTCTGTGGGTCAACAGTCAATGACCTAATTCTGCTGTCCTGTGTAGTCAAAACTTGGAAATGTAGAGTACTACCGATGTGTGTTATTTATAGCTGTCAACCTTGATCGTTCCCATCTGTAGCATCAACCAAAACTGAAGCAGTAAAGCCCACGGACTTGGCCTACCAGAAATGTTATGGTGTTTTTTAACGGACACCAGAAATGTTGATGTGTAGTTGGAGATCTGGGTCACTCACGCTGACAGCATACATGGTTCTTGTACGATGATGAGAATAATGAGACATGGGTGTGAAGAGACGCGAATGTGTTTAGGCTCATATCTAGTTGCACAAACCACCCAGTCACACTCGTACTGAAGTCAATGATGGTTGGAACTACTGATGACGATTCATATATTTATTGACAGGAGTAACAGTGGAAACACACAGGAACAGTCAATGTAAACAGATTCATGTACATCAGGTTAATTGAAATTGCTTGGTACATATCAGTCATTCTAGCTGGTGAACATTCATATATGTATGCATGTCAATAGTGTTATGTTCTTTTAATGTACTGTTCATAATGCCGCTTTGGTATCCCTGACTGAACGCGTCAGATACCTTAATAACTCCGTCATCCAAAAGACGAGACCTTCACTCAAGTAATCCTAGTACCAGGGCCGTCGTACACCTTGGCATAACACGCCAATCATATCTGTACATGCGGTAGAATAGTTGCCATTACACAGACCTGACGATGACGTCAGCTGTGCATTCTTCATTAAGCAGGTTGCATGAATCATGCTTTAATGTTTGTGTAGATATACCAGCATATATATATCTTCGTCACTGGACTTCTGATCATATAAGACAAATAGTCTTGAATAGCTACCTTGAGCACAAATATAAGTTCTGCTTTACAGGAATCGTGAACTGTTCTCACAGCTAGGTAAGCCTTTACCAAATTCTGTCACCGAATACATAATAATGGCAAAGTCGGTGTTACCTTGAAACGAATCCTCAGAACACAATAATAACACTGTCGTCCTTCCTGACGCACAGAAAATCACTGGAAGGAAAACTGCCAACGCAGTCACTTCGAAGATTTTCCTTCCCCAGAATACAATGGACATACATCGTCCTACAGAAGCCAGATAGCAACTCTACCCTCACGGAAGTCTAATTTTGCGCGTAACCACTGCGCATGGCATATAGCCCAGAACTGTTTTACCTTTGACCCAAAAGGTCAAACACAATGAATGAACAAACAAGGGAGATAACCGCCAATCAACCTGACACAGCAAAGTTAAGACATAGTCACCAAACTTTGACCAGGCTGAAAAACATACAACCATTAAATTGACATTTTAAACTCCATCAAAAAGGCCGCAACATATTACTACACCCCCGCCCCCCCCCCCCTGTAAAAAAAATGACACACATTTTAAAAAAAAATATCCATGAGCAAGATAGCACAAGCATCAATTATGTGCTCATGAAAGAATGAACCTAATATCAGGTACAATAGACGCATAAATAAAGCCTCTGGGGAGAGTAAAAATCATCCCCCATCACAAGAGAAAATATTTCCTCTAAGCAAAACAAATTCGGGGAGGTACCATCAAAGAAATCTAAGTTGCTGGCAATACCAATCATA
The DNA here is from genome assembly GCA_024509875.1 of Oreohelix idahoensis. Classification (NCBI taxonomy): domain Eukaryota; kingdom Metazoa; phylum Mollusca; class Gastropoda; order Stylommatophora; family Oreohelicidae; genus Oreohelix; species Oreohelix idahoensis. The sequence goes on along the minus strand of JAMPIV010018352.1, from coordinate 166,525 downwards.
GCTATCAAAAATTGTCAAATACTATAATTATAGCAATATACAAATATCATGCAATACAATACTATACCATCAACATATCTAATGGATATATATCATGGATGGACATAACCAAATTTGTTAAAGTCATATACATCATCCAACTAGTGACACAATTGTGTTAATATATATTTTAATATTAAGAACAGACATAAGTCTGGAAGTGTATCAGGAGATCTAGGACATAAGATTTAAATGGAATCATGTGGGCATCTAGACAATACGTCTGCCATCACATTATCCGAACCACGGATAGCTCGCACCGTGAAATGGAAAGGTTGAAGAGCAATAGCGTAACGAGTAGATCTTGAGCTCTTCAAATCCTTACTTTGCATAGCTGTAAGAGCTTTTTGGTCGGTTTCCATAATGAAATACGCGCCCAGAAGGAATGTTTGTAGCTTAAGAATGGACCAAACCATGGCCAACAATTCACGGTCTAAAACCGAGTAATTCCTTTCTGCCGCATTCAGCTTCCTAGAAATATACATTACAGGATGCAGAGTTCCTGAATACTCCTGCATTAGTGCCGCTCCAATTCCAGTGGAAGAGGCATCACTACGAAGGACAAAAGTCTTATCAATCGTTGGAAGTCTTAAGATATGATGAGATGAGAATAAATTCTTAACCTGATCCAATGACGATTGGCATTCTTGGGACCAACGCGCCATATTAGGAGAACCTTTTTTCAACAACGTTGAAAGTGGTGCCATAAAGGAGGATAGATTATCAATGAATCTTCCATAGAATTGTATTAATCCAAAGAGACTACGTACTTGCTTGTTTGTCTTCTGGACTGAGATATTTAATATCTTAGAAATGTTTTGGTCCTCTGTCTTCAACAGACCATGACCAACCCGATGACCTAGGAAAGAAATTTCACTAAACCCAACAAAAGCTTTAGAGGGTTTTGCAGTTAACTTATGCTCACGTAGAGTAGATAGTAATTCATTTAAACCCAAATAGTGTTCTTCCCAAGTATCACTGAACAGACAGATGTCGTCCGAATAGGCGATGACATCTGTACGATACGATAGAATTCGTCGCATCATGCGCACGAAAATTGCTCGGGCGTTCATAAGCCCGAAAGGCATAAAATTCCACTGAAACAAACACCTAGGTGTTGAAAAAGCAGTGAGAGGTTTGGCGAGTTCCATCAAAGGGACTTGCCAATAACCTTTCGACAAGTCTAGTTTAGTAAAGAATTTAGCTTTAGAAAGTCTAATAAGTAGATCATCTAATAAAGGCATAGGTTCAGCATCGAACTTCGTAACTTGATTTAATTTGCGATAATCAACGCAAAGACGTATGTTATTGTCTTTCTTTCGAACAATAACCATCGACGAAGAATAAGCTGAAGTGGATGGTTCAATTATTTTCAATTGAATCATTTCATTCAATTCTTTCTCGACTTGTGCTTGAAAATGAATAGGTATAGGGTATGGTCTTCCTCTGATCGGATTACGATCAGTAATTATGATGTCATGTTCTATGACATGTGTGTGTCCAGGAATGTCGGTAAGGACATCCTGAAATGATTGTAGCGTAGAAGATACTTGACGTTGCTCCTCAAAAGACAAGTTCGAAGAGACGGTAACGTTTTTCCATGATTCCGTAGAATTAAGTGGAATCACGGGAAGAGGTAAGTTAACGTCAGAAAAAGTAGTTTCCTCATCCTGTATAACAGACAGGGATGAGATATGACCATGTTGGACTCGAGAATCGTCCATCGCCTGGAAAATAGGCTGTAAATAGTCTGGTCGTTCAATAAATTCAGTAAGCATATTTATATGGAAGGTTTTATGCCTTCCATCCACATCGACAATATAGTCGACATCCGAAATTTTAGAGACTATAGTGTATGGACTTTTCCATGAAATGAGAAGTCTGTTTTCCCTCGTGTCAAGTAAGACAAACGCTTTGTCTCCAGGAAAAAGTTTACGTAGGCGTCTTTTCTTATTAGCGAATCGTTTAGCCTTTTCTTTAGCGAATTTTGATGATAAAGTAGCTAACCTGCATGATTCGATAATTTTCTCCGTAAGAGCAATGACATATTCATATGACGATTGTGTATCATCGTCAATATTATCGGCAGTGATCAGATCGTGTAGCAAGGACATAGGACCGCGCGGTTGCGCGCCAAAGACAAGTTCAAAAGGAGAAAATCCTGTATGCTCGCTGGGAACCTCTCTATAAGCAAAGAGAGCTGCAGGTAGGACCCTGTCCCAATCATCAGGATGATCCTCCGTTATCTTGCCTAGTAAGTTCTTTAGTGTCCTATTAAGACGTTCAACCAATCCATTGGACATTGGATGATAAATACTACTGAGAGACCTTTTAATGTCCAGAGTAGCCATCACCTGAGACATAGTGTCCGATATTAATTGAGTGCCGTGGTCTGATAATATTTCTCCGGGAAATCCCAGACGAGAAAATATGAGCCAAAGAGCATCTGCGATATCGACAGTTGATATGCTTTTAAGAGGAATAGCCTCTGCCCAACGAGTGCACATGTCAACGCAAGTAAGGATAAATTGATGTCCTCTGGCTGACTTAATCTTAAACGGGCCAATAATGTATATTGCCATTTTCTGAAACGGCCTAATAGGAATATCTGCGGCCTGAATAGGTGCAGCATGTCTTGGACATCTAGACTTGACCTCTTGGCAAATTTTGCAAGACCGGCAATAAATTTGTATGTCTTTGTTCACAATTGGCCAAAAGAAGGAAGCAAGGACTATAGTCTTAGTTCTGGAAAAACCCATATGTCCAGCACACTGAGAATCGTATGCATGTTGAAGAATTAAGGGTCTCATACACTTAGGCACAAGAATTTGCGAATGCATAGACTTGTCCGAGTGTTGTACCATTCGTACCAATATACCATTCTTCATAGTGATATACGATCTGTGATTCGTATTCTGATTAGGATCACCTTTCTTTGCGAGAAAAAAGAATTTCTTTAAAGAAGGATCCTCTTCTTGTCGTTTAACAAACGTATCATGCGAAATCACCAAGTTATCGTCTTGGCTATCAACTCCATTACTATCATCAGATGAAGTTGGAGGGATAAGAGCTTGGGCTCTTGTTACCACTGCATTGACCGTTTGGATATTTAGTTCCTCCCAACTAGAAATTTGTTGCGGGGTGCATTCCTTAACCCCATGAATACGACCGATTATAAGATCCGAAATAGGATTAGGAAGAAGACACGCGTGGACATCTCCTGTAAAGAAAGGAGTGTCAATGCTAATGATAGCAGTAGGATATTTTTCCATGGTACCACCAAACGTAACACATTTGACCACCTTTCCCGTATAACAGCGAGGATCTATGAGAGACTGTCTAACCCCGACAGTAGTACATCCAGAATCAAAAAGCACTGAGACTATACTATCATTCACTAGACCTCTATGCAAGATGACAGATCCCCTCCCATCATGCGCAACTGTAGCAGGAAGAGCGGGAAGAGGGTGACCACAAATTAAGGTAGATACAGACGATGGCTCGAACAATGTTGAGCATTGAGGGCATTCAGTTGCTCTCCCAAAATCGAAAGCACAACCAGTGATAGCATTAGAGTTCCCACTATCATTTACTTGATTACAGGCTCCATTAAACTCTTGTTGTACAGAGTTTGCCTGTTGGTAAGCTTTTCTTTTGTTATACCTAGGTCTACCGCGATTATCATTTCCCCTGTAATTGTTATCATATTGTCTATTGTAATTATCATTCCGGTTTGAATCCCGGTTTGTATATTCACCATCGTCATATTCTTGACGTCGAGAATGGTTATCCCGAGCAGAAAAGCTAGGATAGTTTTTATTGTGATAACCTTTGCGAAAGTGTCTAAAATTATTACCACCAAAATTACGAGAACTCCTATCTCGTCTCCAGTTCTTAGAAGAAGAACCATCATATGTTGGATTACTCTGCTTATGAGTGTAATTCTGATTACTTTTCCTATTCCAGTTTTGTTGAGCACCCTCAAATTTCTTATTGAAATTAAGGCCATATGGTGCTGCCGAAGCAACTGGCAACCCTTCTTTCACTTTAGAATTGCTAACTGTAGCATGGGGATGCGCGGTGGCATACTGATAACAGTATTCCTCCATGTCTTTTAAGTCTTTGGGCTTACGCTCATGAAGAAATGCAAGGAAAGAATCATTAACAGATGACAAAACTTTGTCTCTAAGTAATAAGTCCATTAGACCTTCATATGTTTTCTCAGTTTGAGACAACTCAACCCATCGTGTAAATGTATGACGTATCTTTGTAATAAAATCAGAGAAATCTACTCCATTTTCTGGCAACATTGTCCTAAAACGAAGACGATAATCTTCTTCTTTTAGTTGATATTTTTTTAATAATGCTGCTCTGACAACATCATAATTAGTTCTATTATGTTCTTCTATTGTCATAAGAGTAGTCACAGTTTCACCTGTAAAAACTTCCATCAGTTATTCGACATATTTTTCCTTTTTTATCTTATGCGTATCGCATAAAAATTGGAATCTATCCAGTTAATCCGCTATATCGTCCTTTAAAGGATTGAAATGAGGTAATTTAATCTTACTAGCAAACTCCTTTGTTGTGCCCGAAGTCGCTTGATGGACACCCATATTTGTTACTTTCAATTTCTCTAACTCCAAAGTTGCGAGTCTTTCCTCATGTTCCATTTTCTGTTTCCTTTCCTCGGCTTCCCTATCCAATCTTCTATTTTCCTCCTCTGCCTGAAATTTTCTTTCCCCTGCAGCAGCTTGAAGTTTTCTTTCCTCTGCTTGAAGTTTTCTTTCTTCAGCAGCAGCTTCATTTTTTTGTTTTTCCATTTCCATCTGGAATTTTCTTTCATCAGCTTGCATTTGCAACCTTAAATTCTCAGCATCTATCTTCTTTTGTTCAGCTTGCATCTGCATCAATTTATTTTCCTCTTTTGTCTCTTTTCTTCTGACTTCAATGCTATGAAGTATTGAGCAGTTGCGAATTCTTCTAACTTGTCACCTGTTTTCCCAAGGACTTTCCCTTGTTCAATGAAGAAGTCTAGTGTAGACATTCTGTCTAATGAGATCAGTAACCTGAAAAATTAATTAAATTATCTTATCCCACTTTAATGGGAGACAAGTCTTCAATGTTAGACTTGTATACTCAGTTCAGTTTATTTCACTCTCTTTGAGAGTCAAGTCTTAATCAAAGACCTTGTATGGTTACCTTGTTTCTTTATAACAATATTCTATCCATAATCTCAATATGAATAGTGTATCACATTAATAACAATAAAAATACATGACCAAGTATATGTATGTAGACTGTATATGACAATAATAAATACAAGAACACAAATACAGAACAACAACCGAAAACGTTCGCAGAAGTCAAATAAACACTACAGCGAAACTAAGGAAAATGTTACAAAAATGTGTAATGATGACTGCGAAAAGTAAACAAGACAAATGGCAACACTGTTATAAACACCAAATGTGTAAAGAAATAAATGAAAGGAAGGAGAGACGAACACATACAAACAAAACAAATCGTAAATTAAAGAATGGAAAAAATAACGAAAACAATACTATCACATGTCGTCACAGCTAAACGTGAATAGCAACAATTGTCGCTAGCAAAATCCAATTAAGGAAATTTGCAGTCCCTAACGACACGCTCTCAGTAGATACCTCTATGACGTGGTATGATCTACAAGGAGTCACCTACCCAACCGGCCCGCTGAAAACAACAGAAAAAATACACCCCAATATTACAAATAACATATAACATTGCATATAATGGAATGTGTTGCAAACAAATTTTAGTTACAAATTACAATATAGTAACTCTCTTGTTCTTTGTCAACACTGGCGTATAATGTTAAGCGCGCAATGATTGTTCGATCCACAATAACATGTAGTGGTCTCCAGGAACATAATGTCACTATGACCTTCTCGATGAATAGTTGAGACTTGACCAAAAGTTTGTAGACGGTACTGTTTACAAAAAATTTGACCTCGAACTATGTGACTTGAATGTTCAGATGTTGAAGAGTCTGTTGTCTGAAACGGTAAACAACCAGCGGTACTGTTTACAAAAGGACTTGACTTGTGTGCAGCTGTAACGTGTAAACAACCAGCGGTACTGTTTACAAAATGAATCGACTTGTGTGCAGCTGTGGTCCACGTAGCAATATTGCCTAGATGCCAACACTGTTTCTGTGGGTCAACAGTCAATGACCTAATTCTGCTGTTCTGTGTAGCCAAAACTTGGAAATGTAGAGTACTACCGATGTATGTTATTTATAGCTGTCAACCTTGGTCGTTCCCATCTGTAGCATCAACCAATACTGAAGCAGTAAAGCCCACGGACTTGGCCTACCAGAAATGTTATGGTGTTTTTTAACGGACACCAGAAATGTTGATGTTTAGTTGGAGATCTGGGTCACTCACGCTGACAGCATACATGGTTCTTGTACGATGATGAGAATAATGAGACATGGGTGTGAAGAGACGCGAATGTGTTTAGGCTCATATCTAGTTGCACAAACCACCCAGTCACACTCGTACTGAAGTCAATGATGGTTGGAACTACTGGTGACGATTCATATATTTATTGACAGGACTAACAGTGGAAACACACAGGAACAGTCAATGTAAACAGGTTCATGTACATCAGGTTAATGGAAATTGCTTGGTACATATCAGTCATTCTGGCTGGTGAACATTCATATATGTATGCATGTCAATAGTGTTATGTTCTTTTAATGTACTGTTCATAATGCCGCTTTGGTATCCCTGACTGAACGCGTCAGATACCTTAATAACTCCGTCATCCAAAAGACGAGACCTTCACTCAAGTAATCCTAGTACCAGGGCCGTCGTACACCTTGGCATAACACGCCAATCATATCTGTACATGCGGTAGAATAGTTGCCATTACACAGACCTGACGATGACGTCAGTTGTGCATTCTTCATTAAGCAGGTTGCATGAATCATGCTTTAATGTTTGTGTAGATATACCAGCATATATATATATCTTCGTCACTGGACTTCTGATCATATAAGACAAATAGTCTTGAATAGCTACCTTGAGCACAAATATAAGTTCTGCTTTACAGGAATCGTGAACTGTTCTCACAGCTAGGTAAGCCTTTACCAAATTCTGTCACCGAATACATAATAATGGCAAAGTCGGTGTTACCTTGAAACGAATCCTCAGAACACAATAATAACATTGTCGTCCTTCCTGACTCACAGAAAATCACTGGAAGGAAAACTGCCAACGCAGTCACTTCGAAGATTTTCCTTCCCCAGAATACAATGGACATACATCGTCCTACAGAAGCCAGATAGCAACTCTACCCTCACGGAAGTCTAATTTTGCGCGTAACCACTGCGCATGGCATATAGCCCAGAACTGTTTTACCTTTGACCCAAAAGGTCAAACACAATGAATGAACAAACAAGGGAGATAACCCCCAATCAACCTGACACAGCAAAGTTAAGACATAGTCACCAAACTTTGACCAGGGTGAAAACATACAACCATTAAATTGACATTTGAAACTCCATCAAAAAGGCCGCAACACTATTCAATCATAACATATAGCTAAATCTCTAACTGATGACCGGAAATAAATTTTATTCAGTGTCTGTTGACATCAGAAGCTCATGTTTTACTGACATATGTGCGGGAAGCAGAGAAAAATTGTCTAGGAAAGCAAACACATTGTCTCGATATCACATCGTGGAAACAGATAGATGAATTGTAGGAAAAGAGAATCAACCCAAACCCCCTGGCAATACACAAACATAGTGCTGGTAATACAACTGTTACTGTGCTCTGGTATATCGTGTATAGGCAGGTACTACTGACAGTGATGTTGTCAGAAAAAACGCGAATGTCATTGTGGTGGGTCGTAATGGATAGGCCAATAGTGGTAATTCAAAACATCAACATCATAGGGCTGACTAACTGGGAAATCAAGCAGGCTGGACTCGCAGGAACATTATCGACATAATTTATTCAGCACGAGACTTGGACATCAGACGCAGTAACAATTCATGAACATATGATTTCATTGCAGGAAATACATCATCATCGATATGGCCTTTGATTGACAGTACCGGCCATAATAATATCAAGGTCAAACGTCTTGACCAAATCGAGGACTTCGTCGATTTGAAGATTATATATATATATATTACTTTGACATCTAATCCCGGTCCTGATGCCAGAGGGACGCACTAGCCATTGATCATAACGAATTCAATAAATGTTCTGCTGTGGCACACGGGGATACAAGTCTCTGGGGCGTGAGACATCGAAATGAACCGTTATTGGGAAACAAAATTATAAATCTTGACGGATCCCTGGAAAGATTCCACAGGAATAAGCTTCATCGTCTTTCAATTCATAGTCATGTTAACATGCATGTGTCGTCTCTTCACATCAGTGCAAGAACACCGTGAAATACGTCTATCTTAGACGACTAAAATAGAAGACTGCCTTAAGAGTCGGATTTGTATGGCAACAAATCTACGCAGCAAAGCGCGCCATCTGCGTTCAACGATAATGCAGAAAAGTACGCAAAAATATTTAAAATGTACATTTATTTCAGATGCGCTCATATATGCGTCTATCAAAACTAGACCCGCATGTGATAATCTCACACACTTAACTCCCACGCGTAAAAGGACTTAACAACAACCATCAAGAAATGATCAGCCAAGCGCATATACGTCTCATGGGACTCAAGAACAACTCACGGCTACTTGTATTTTAAGTATACATTTAAACTCTACACAAGCAAGTATGATATAATTTCTCCAGTTTAATTTTATTGTCACATGATCACTAGTTTGAATTAATGTTGTTTTTTATTTCAAATTGTTGAACAACAATTAATGTAATAATCCATTTTTGTTAAATTTCTGTAATATAACTACAGAGTAGTGTCCTATTCATAATTTGATGTTGTAAAAGTTATGTTGTCATTATTTAATACCCATCTTATTAATAGAACACATTTCACAATTCCTTGACTCTATCTATACCTTAATTTCAACTACATTCTAATCCTCCACTACAAGACTAGGTAGGGTGCATTGTAAGGTTACAGTCTATATAAACTAATTTTCGGACCTGATCCAAATGCAATGGTCTCAGATAATTCAGGAATAGCTGTGGTAGAGATACAGACCTGGAACAGGTCGTCTATTCTTCGTTCTCTATGTCCATCGCTCTCTCTAAGTAGCCAAATTTCAATAGTATCTAATGTGGGTCTTCAAATGTGTGTCTACCTTCGCACCAGATTACTCTTGGCAGAGTTGTAGATAGAAGGATAATGATGCTTCTATCTCAAGGAATCTTTCATAAGATATGTCCGAAGTCAAGAACAATGCTGCATTGGCAGAGCAATTGTTAACTTATATCGGTCCATCGCCTTTTCCGAAGAATTAAGAAATTATTAATTTCAGCTCCTTTAAGCCCCCACCATAATTTACTCAGTGGAATTATTATTATTCAGGTATAGCTCTATTTAGAGTGTATTTAGGAAATTGACTGAGACAAACATGCTGTAGATTCAAAATGATTAAATCGACGTTAAATGTGTATTTTTACATATAACAGATTTAATAATCATTTAGGTTTTAACAAGGTTTTAAATAAATGAATAATTATTTATTAAAAAACATTTTCATCACTGTTGTGATGGGATAGAAATGTGTAAAGGAGGTCACTTTGCAGCTTTTTTGTGTTACGTTGCTGTAAGTGACGGTTATGCTGCTTCTGATGTTTTGATTCTTGGTAGACTGTATTGCTGATCACGCTCGTCGCTGGTCAAGGTTGTAGGGCGCAGCAAGTTCCCAGAAGTATCTAGGAGTGTCTACGAAGTTGGTTCCTCGTCTTAAAGCTCAAGTCACTTTTCCCTTATTGTTCCAGACATAGTACCCTCACCTGGTACCACCAACAACTATGGTAAAAGAATAGAAACAAAACGCTCTCCTGAGTACTGCGTTTTCCGACACATTGTTATGGGACCCTTTCTTCTATTCCACCATCCCATCCACCACAGAATTTACCTTCGATGAGAATTAAACATAATCCCTCGAGAGAAATTTTCCTTTACATTTAAAGTGAATAGCTTTATATTTTTTTTTACATTCAAATGAATAGGTTAATAGTATAGATAGAATATGTTTACATTAACATCTACACTGATCGGAAAGTGTTCAAAATATAGATTGAAAATGTTTTCATTTACATCTACACTGATTGAAAAGCTTTGAAACTTTCATTAATTTTAAAGTGCATACGTTTAGATAGACATTTACACTAGTTTGAAATATTATATTTAGAATGTACATCACTTCATTCATCTTTCCCTCTCTGCTCCGTATGGAACTTGTGGTTACCCATGTTTCTTGGGTATCTTGAAGAAACTAGCAATAAAGCAGTCACCAGCCCTATCAGTGGTGGTTCATGAATTCATCATTCTATATGATGAAGTTGCGAGCCTCATATAACTTGGACATCCATTTAGCAATGTTCACATATACATTTTCACATGGCAAAATATACATATTACTTCACATGTTAGTAATGAAAAATATAGAATGTAAAATGCACAACTTACGCCAATCTTGTCTCACATACTGTTTGCTCAGAGAAGTAGGTTAAAGGCACTGACAAATGCCTTTCTTTCACGTGTACTTCGGTGTCGTTATGTTAGCACTAAACTCCCACTGGGACTCCGTGTTTCAGTTTCCACAGATGCCGGTCTTCCTTATTAAAATGGTTTTTTGGGCTCTTTAAGACCTTCAAGATGTTCGTATAAACATATAAGGAGGGAAAACTCGAGGCCTGTAAACAGTAAATAAATAAACAAACAACACACAAAGGTATGATCAGGAACTCAGTGGGAAAATAAAGAAGTAGAAGACCAGACAACAGAAAAACAACAGAAGTGATAGGCTTACCGGGATCGAACCAGGACCTTCCGAACGGCACCCACCGCCTAGCCACGGGAGCGAATCATCATTATCCACTCTGCCAGCTAAGCATTACAAAAATAATGCTTCACCGACAGAGGTCTAGCACGAACTCCCACGCGACCCGGACGACCATAGGACGACCCAGACTAATTATAGTCGCAATCACTGCTGCAGTTCCACTATTAAACAGTATAGGCCAAAGATTACACAAGACAAAGGCATTAATACTGTGTCTAGTAAATGATAGAAGAATGAGAATAAGTAAAGGACAGAATGTAGGTTTCTGGTAATAAACGTATAAACATATAAGGTGGAAGACCGGGCCTGTAAACAGTAAATGAGGAAAACTGGTAACACGTGGGAAAATAAAGAAGTAGAAGACACAGACAAAGAGTTTAGGCTAACATTCCGAACGGCACACGGGAGCGAATCGTCACTATCCACTCTGAAGCATTACAAAAATAATGCTTCACCGAACCCGGACGACAGACTAATTATAGTCGCAAACTGCAGTTCCACTACCAGATTACACAAGACAAAGGCTTACATTGATAGAAGAATGAGAATAAGTAAAAGGACAGAATCCTTTACATATTCTCACATTCTGTCCTTTACATATTCTCATTCTTCTATCATTTACTAGACACAGTATTAAGGTCTTTGTCTTGTGTAATCTGGCCTATACTGTTTAATAGGGGAACTGCAGCAGTGATTGCGACTATAATTAGTCTGGGTCGTCCTATGGTACATATCCGTGTCGCGTGGGAGTTCGTGCTAGACCTCTGTCGGTGAAGCATTATTTTTGTAATGCTTAGCTGGCAGAGTGGATAGTGACGATTCGCTCCCGTGGCTAGGCGGTGGGTGCCGTTCGGAAGGTCCTGGTTCGATCCCGGTAAGCCTATCACTTCTATTGTTTTTCTGTTGTCAAGTCTTCTACTTCTTTATTTTCCCACTGAGTGCCTGATCATACTTTTGTGTGTTGTTTGTTTATTTCTTCAAGATGTTCGACAAAACGTCTGGTCTGATAAAAAGAAATCTGAATTCTAGCAGTCTGGTTTCGTCTTGGCAAGCGATCCTCAAAGTGAATTTTCACAGTGTTTTAAAACTGCGAAAAGGTCAAATTATATGGCCCGTTTTCCCCCGCAATTTATTTTGTTACGATGCTAAGAAAAATTCAGTCCTTTCAAACAAGCGTGTTTAGTGGAGTAATTTCAAAATTATTTCCGCCAGAAATAATGTGCGTGATGCAAAATGTCACGTCTCCCATATAGGGGAATAAAACATCCGATTCCTTGTATGCAAACTCAAACACATCTGTAAACTCATTCGACATTATGTGTCAGATGTAACATCTTACTTTCCTGCTTTGCCACAAGGTGTGCAGGAAACGATGATGTCATGCACGTCTGTCCAAAACTGTGTCGCACTCACGAGTAATTTTGTTATCTGTCGCTTTATCACACAAAATCCGTCTTTTTACCATCTTGACAAAGAATACACCCTGGCCTTATCAGCAAGTAAAACAGATACGCTGGGTTATTTTATTGCTACTCTTTAGCCACATCTGAGATTAATCAACATGGTTGTCGATTAATTATTATCTTCGCCGTTCCTTGCAAAGCAGGGATGAACGGGTAACCAGACAGACATGACGACATATAAGTGAGAGGAGTGTAAGAATGTTTGAAAATACAAATTATTTGCTACGTAGCAGAGAAAGACAGAAGTGCCGACCATGGAAAGCATGTAATGAGTCAGTACAACAAATGTAACTGATTACTGCCGTAGTGAAGCAGATATGGACCAAAAAATAATATATTTGTAAAATATATCCAGCTTTAGTGCGGTCACTTATTTGCGTGTTTTGCTGTCCACTTTGTTGCTCATTTCTCTCCACTGCGTTATTCGGCTGGCAGTGGATACAATTTTGAACGTATTGCCGTACGTCCACTGTTTGCCTTGGCCAAAAGTGATGTGCGGTCATATTGCACATCGTTTTGCCCAGTGACATGTGTGCTCCTGAAAGCAATAACATGTCCAGCTCTCCTAATCTGAAATCTTAAATGGAGTGGCACGACAATTTGTCAGGTCCCAGCTATTGTTCTTTTAAACAGGACTCCATCCTCGTGGTAAAATGTTCCAGCCGAAGTATGGGCCTGTATTCTGTGCCGTTGTTCAGAGCATGACGCTAAAATTGCATCCTCCTTTTGCGCTCTTTTCAGCTCTGCTAAGCTAAGAAGAAGTGATGAGTCAGATCTATCCAATGTTGGGGGGTGTGCGCTCTGCTCCATCCCCTTCCGTGTAGATAAATTATGGTTTTCACCCTTCTGGTTTTCCCGGCAATGAAAGTCCGAGCAATCGTGTATATATTGACGAATATACCGTTGCATGTCTGGCCACCAGTATTTTAAGGAAACATGACGTAAAAAATTACGTGTACGTCGATGAGGTAGTGAATGTTTATGCAATTGCTGCATCAGATGGTTTCTTTATGGGAGTGGGACAACTAACTATCTCTTGTTCCTGTAAACTTAACCTTTCTCCCTATAATATGCTCCATGATTATCATGGGAGTAATTTCCATACAACCTAGTAAAACAATACTTTAGGGGTTTATCTTCCCTTTGTGCCTTCTTCAGCTTCAGTATGTTGGCTCTGATTAGAGATGAGAGCTCAGGGGCCGCTGGGGCGTGTCCTGAGTTCTCTCTCTCTTGTATCGACCTGGGTTTCTGTGAAAGGTCCCCAAGGGAGACATATATTCTTCCCATAATGAGAGGATAGACTAACTCGTCTAAAACAGCGGCATTGATTTTCCCCTGCACATACCGGGTTGAAACATCAATTTCCGCTACAGGAAGAATCATGGGCTCTATACTCTTCCGGGGCCCCTTTAATTCTACAGTTTCACCAGTGTATTGGTGGGCCTTCACCAAAGATGCGGAAACTAGAGCTGAATATTCTAAACCTGAATCATATAAGCACCGTTTGGTGTGGTTACCAACGATTACTTGTTCAGTAATAGAGGGGCGACTGGGATTCTGTTGACATGCCGGTAAGTCATGATTCCCTATCGACCTAGTGATCAAACAGGCAACGTTGTAAGGGCCTGTTTTCTGCTTGTTATAATCCGATGAAAAATGTGTGTCATTTTTGCACACTTTACACCATCGCCTTCCAGTTCCTGTGAGGTCGATTCTGATTAACAATAACAATGTGACCGTGTAGCCAGAAGATGTAATTTTAGACTGAGTAATAGTTGTGGATCTAGTCTATGGTGTATATTTGTGCTCAGGTTGGCATTGTCACACGGGAATGGGTGATGTAAATGAAACACACCTTTGCCATCCATGAAGAAGACAAACTTGTGAAACGCAGAAGATATAATCAGAGACAGCCTCGATGTCTGACATCAGAGGAACACACCTTGTTGAGCACAAAACCGTGAGAGGTGTGACTCCGGGCAACATATATCGTGGGAATGTTACCTTAGTGGGCGAACCTTGAGTTGAGAAGATAATCCTTACTAAAATGTGATCTCATACCATCCAAACTGAGCATAGCACTCCTAAATTTCACCCTAGAGGGATGGGCGGAGCTTTGCCGGACATTTTTACGTGGTTATCATAAGGTACCGGGGAGTACAGGTACGATTTAAACTAAAAGAGTTGAAGGCTTCAATCAGAGCTGAGACGTAGCCAGATTGTCTCCTTGTGCAAAACGCCTTAAGTATAATACCCAAGTGAGGTTCGGGCTGTTGCAATGTTGCGTCTGTGCTAAGAGAACTAACGACATTGAGAAAGTCCAGCAGTCTGTGCTAGGTTGTATGGTGTTACGTAAAGAATACCTAAATAGCTAGGTAATACGGTGTTTCATAGGAATTACCTACAAAGTAAACTTGTGGACAACATTATTTTCTCTATGATTCATTTGCTACCTGATATGGTTTCATTAATAAAAGTGGGACCCCTGTCATCAAGAGAGTTTTTCTGTGACTGCGGAACTCGTGTGAAAGTAGTCCAGAGAGAGTGACGACACCATTACATACGAATCCTTTTTCTTCTTCACACATCGTCTTCACACTGTCACAACAATAACAAAATTGCAGCTACCATAGAGTCCAGATGAGTTGTTTTTTAATGTCAAGATATATTCGAGAACTTCGCGTACTGTTTGAAAAGGAATATCTCTTTGATTAGGTATGGAGTGTTCGGTGTTGCAGAAGGCTGTTAATGTACTAATGTCGCTATGACAGGATTGTCCGTTCTCTTTTCCTAGTAATTATGTTTATCGCCGACGTTGTTACGCTACGTCTCATTGTTGTACTTATTTATTGTTTATAATTCCTTCCCTCATTTCTTGTCATGTCTGAACTTCAGCGACCATCTTTTGCTGATTAGGTAATCAATCACTTTCGCTTGAACAAATGTTGACACCTGTGGAGAAAAGTGTGGTTTACTAATGCGTAACACATTTCCTGCCAGACCAGACAAGTGCAGGGGAGCGACCGGATTAGTAAATAAGCAACCTTGGGATGACCACAGTCGACTATATTATTATTATTGATCATTGCTAAGAGTGACAGATAAAAGAAATGCATCACTCGGTTTTGCACATCTGTGCATGGGCAAATTCACTCAGTAATTTTGAGTGAAAGTATTAGCAGTTTTATACGATGGTTCTCACACTGCTAGAGAGCACTCTAAAATAACCCCAAAAACAAAGACAAAGTAAGGGATTTTGAGTGAAATGTTATTACATTTATAGTACAAGAACGCAAGGGTAGCAAGGTATGCTATCAAATTCAGCTCTTTGAATTAATCAATCTATTATATTGACATTACTGTCTTCTATTCTCTTTTGGAATAAGAATGATGGTATGCAATACAAATAATAATGAAATTCACAAAAAGTAATGTGTAACACACACAATTAAAGTTTTACATATAGAGTGTCAATTAATCCTTCCTCTTGGGAAATATCACGTTATAATAAAATTTCATTTATATTATAATGTCTCTTGTACCAACTTTCCCTGTTGCCTAGTCCTGAACTAGTAGTTCTTGAATCACTGTTCTTAAACTTTTAAGAGATTCACTGTGACTTTAGATATTGTTTTTACACTTGTATTGATCTTAACAAAGACTCGTATCATATTAATTCTTTTCTAGGTGTAGTCAACCATAAATTTTGAATCAGTCCTTTCTTTGAAAAACCTATTTGTGTTGACTGCACCGAGCTGTAAATCTGATGTAGACAGTGGCTGGCAATTCCTTTGCACTAGGGTTCCCAGAGATGAGCAGAGGTGTACACTTGGTGATTGAATGCTTCTCTGGCTATCACAGGTATACAACAGTCTTCTTCCTTGCTGACAGTTTGGTATGATATGACCCTCAGTTCAGAATACATACAGGGCATCAATGGCCAGGCAGGCTGCACACATTTCCAGATGGCAAAACGTTTCTGTGGCGAGCTCTGTCTTTCTTCTGTTTCCCAATCAAGGTAGACATTAACGTCTTGGTGGCACGTTGTCCCGATGTCTTCTTCTTCTTCTTTGATCCATAACCACCAACCGTCAAAGCAGTCAGTGGTCATCACGCCTTGTGGCGTCTTGTAGGGCAGCAACAAATTGATTCCACTTTGCTCGGTCGGCGGCCATCCTTTGTACAGTGCCCCAACTGTGGTTCATTCTTTGCATCTCAGCTTCCACAGTTCTCCGCCAAGTTGTTTTTGGTCGGCCTCTCTTTCGCTTTCCCTCGGGGGTCCATAGCATAGCTGTTCTTGTGATGGTATCAAGGTCCCTTCTGAGGACGTGGCCAACCCAACTCCAGCGTCTGCCAGCTATGATGGTGTACATATCCTCCTGGTTACTCCAAATAAGTAGTTCTTGGTTGCTGATGGTGTTTGGCCAAAAGATTCGGAGAATTTTCCTTAGGCAGATTGTGTGGAAGGAGGACAGTTTCGACATTTCCTTCTCTGTCACTCTCCAACATTCCGCACCACAGAAAAGCACAGAAAGTACACAGCTCTCATACAGTCTTAATTTGGTGTTTGTGCTGTACTGGGAAGACTTCCAAATGTTGTTGAGAATAGCAAAGGTTTTTCTCGCTTTATTCATTCTGTTGTTAATGTCCTTACTTGTTCCGCCGTCAGGTGTTACTATGCCTCCTAGGTAAGTAAATGTGTCTGTCTGTTCTAACTTCTGGTTCCTTACTGTTCTTGGCTCAGGATTGCCACATTTAGTGTCATGACCTCTGTCTTCTTCAAATTGATTTTCAGGCCCACCTGCTGGCCATACTTATTCAGTCTATCGGTTTTGTCTTGAATGTGTTGATGTGAATGTGCGAGTAGTGCAATGTCATCTGCATATTCCAGGTCTTCCAGTGTAGAAAACGTTGTCCATCTGTTATGACTCATTTCATAACACCATTTTCGGTCGCCCTCAAACTTGGTTTGTTGGGCTGATTTCCTATTTATTAATCTTTGTTACGACAACACAGGAAGGACGTCACGATTGTATGGGTATTTTCCGAGCGGACGTGGTTTTGTGAGCTATGACGGTTCTGAAGATCTAGTCACCGTGTCTCCATTGTGAGAATGCTGTGTATTTCTGTGCTCCTGGGTATGTACTTGAAGTACTGGTTTTATAAGTGTATGTCAGCTAGGTAGTCTACGAGATAGAACTTAGTCTGATTGTATTTTATATGGTCATGTCAGCGCTGAAGGAATGTGCAAGGAAAGTATATTATAATATTAAATAAATTTAGCTAAATGACAATTGACAGTGTTATGCCAGTCTACAGACGTTAGACGTACTTATAGACAGGCTGATGAGAGCTTATGTCTTGTACATTTGATGCATTTTAAAAGGAGCCAGTCATTGTAATTAAATTCTACATGTGTGAAACGTTCACCAGGCATTATTCAGTTTTATACTGTTTCAACTGTCAAGTACGTTTCTTAGAACTCTGCTGAATGGACTGTAGTTCAATAACCCTAGACGCCATGGACATCAGAGTCCAGTATCTCCTTATACTCTGAAAAGGACCCGCTACACCATCTAATTCCTGTTGGACTGTCCTCTGTTGTCTGGCGCATCACCCAATCTATGACTGTCAAAAATAATGTTGTTGATAAGGGGCATCCATGTCGTACTCCTGTTTTCACTTCGAAAGTTACATTACTCGATCAAACACTGCACGTAAAGTTAAAATAGAGGCTTTTTTATGATGGAAATAATGCGGCTGGGAATTCCATAAGCCCTCAGAATTGTCCATAGGCTGTCCTGAGAGGAGGGTAATTCCTCTAAAGTTGTTGCAGTCTGCAAGGTCGCCCTTCTTGGGCAATTTGACAATTATTCCTTTACTCCACTCTGTTGGTGTTATCTCAGTTTCCCAGACTTGTGCAAATAGTGGTTCTAATAGTTCTGCTGCTAGTTCAGGGTCTGTCTTGAATAGCTCAGCATGTAGATTGTCGTGACCAGGCGCTTTTCCATTTTTTAGCCCTTTGAAAGCTGTGATGATTTCTTCTTTTCGTGGAATGTCTGTATTTACAACTAAGTCACTTTCAGCCTCAGGAACATTCAGCTGAGTCTCTGGTGATTCCTTATTCAGTGTTTATCTGAAGTGCTCTGCCCATCTTGTTTCCTGTCCCTGTGCTGTGGTGATGAAATTTCCTCGCTTGTCTCTTACTAATGTAATATTGTTTGCACCTCGTTTTCCACTGATAGCTTTAGTTATTTTGTAAACTGTGCTTTGTTCATTTCTCAGTGCTGCCTCTTCTGCCTGTCTTGCAAGGTCATCCAGAAATGTCCTTTTGTTAGCACGGGTTTGACGTTTTACTTCTTTGTCCAGCTGACTGTACTGTTCACCATATATTGCCTTTAACCTGGGAGACTTAGCTTCTGTTTTCTTTCTTTTCATTTCCTTTCTCTTCGCTATGGTGTTTAGCGTTTCTAATGTTATCCAGTCTTGGCTCTTTCTTTCCTGGAATCCCAAGCATGATTTGCTGCTTTCTTTGTATATTGTTGAGATGGTGTTGAATTTCTGGTCGACATCATCGGTCTCTGTTCTTTCCTGGCTTTTGATAATCTAATATCTTCTCTTTACGTCGACCACGAAAGATTTTCTGGTGAGGGGATCCTTCAGTTTCGTGATGTTGTATCTTTTCTGTTTGACTGCAACTGGTCCAGCAGCTCTGCGTTTCACCTTCAGTCTTGCTACTACTAGGTGATGATCACTTCCCACATTTGCGCCTCTCCCTACTTTCACGTCTTGTACTGCATGTCTCCATCTGCCATTGATCATTATGTGATCTATCTGGTTTTTGTCTCGTCCGTTAGGTGATTCCCATGTTAACTTTTGCACTTCTTTGTGCTGAAAAAGGGTTCCTCCAATGACCAGGTTGTTAATACTGCAGAAGCTTATTAATTTGTCCCCATTCTCATTTACTATTCCACTGCCGCATTTCCCCATTACTCTTTCGTTATAATTATTGTGTGTTCCAACTTTCGCATTTAGGTCTACCATTACTATAATAAGATCGTACCTGGGTACAGTTTCCATTTCCTTTTGTACCTGTTGATAAAACTCGTCCTTGATCTCTTCATCGCTGTCGTTTGTTGGTGCATAGCACTGTATAATTGTGGTGTTGGTGAATCTCCCTCTCAGTCTTGCTCTTATTAGTCTGTTGTTAATGGGTTTCCATTCCAGTAAAGACCTTTCCATTCCTTTCTTCAGGATAATGGCTACACCTTTGTTATGCTAACCATCCTCTCTACCAGAATAAAGTACTGTTTCCCCTGTAGCTGTTTTTTTCCCCCCATTCCTGTCCATCTGCTCTCGCTTATTCCCAGGATATGTAGTTTGTAATTCCTCATCTCTGCTGTGATCTGTCTCAGCTTTCCTGCCTCATTCATAGTTCTGACATTCCAAAAACCAATTTTGGTTTCGTGTTTTGCGGTCTGGGCATCCGTTTTCATGCCAGTGGCTTCCTTTCGGCTTGTCCCGAAGTGCAAAGCCGGAAAACGCTGCAGTTTAATCTTCTGACATTTCCATTTAAAGATTTGAGTGCTATGCAGGAGTGTATCTATATATCTTACTTGACCTGTACAACATGGACTAGTGTGCTTGCAATTCTGCATGTGTCTAGGGACATTTACACAGCAAATGCATATAAACTATACTAACTACTCGGTAGTATGCGGAAATGACAGTATTATTGAGACTCTAAGGAACATGTGTCTGCATGAAGTTCTCTGGTTGGCAGTGGCACTTTCAATAACATTTTTCGACAGAAGATACAGCATATGACAATATAACTTTGAAAACGTTGCATTTTCTTGTGATGAACTCGAAGACTCACATTAACATTCTCACGGAGAGGATTTGCACTCATTATACGAATGGTGTGGAGAACATTTTTCCATGAAAAGCTTCTACTGGTTACCATCTTCAGGATAGTGACTGTTATTGATGTGTTTGGTTGCTGTGTGGTAGTGCTGCTGACTGGCACAGCTGACAATGTTGATGTCAGCAATGTCGGACTTACTGGTAGTGGCCGACAGTTGTTTAATATTTGAGCAAATGTCGTGGGTCCCTTAGATTTGTTTAAATGTGACGCACCCCATACAACAGTAACGTTAGGGTCATAAAATGGACCACTGGTAAGATAAGTAAGCTGGAACCATGTAGCACATCAATCACAGTTTATTGAAGACAGGAACATCGACATCATAGACAGTAATAATCAACGGCTATAATGGCAGACATATGCACGTTGATACAAATAATCCATATCGATTTCGACGTCATAGACAGCAAATCATCAACGGTTATAATGGCAGACATATGCACGTTGATACAAAAAATCCATATCGAATTTAACCGGACTCACTAACCGCCGTCATCTCAATGACGGTGGAAGCTCTACCGTGACGAGTTCTTATATTCCTAGTTTCTTCATTATCAAAATTTTGAATAATATACAGAATGTCTTCCATGAAGATATAATGTGTTATACTTCATACCATGCTCAGTAATAATCCTGGACACACTAGCGGCACGCCATAACCAACCGTGCCGAAGTCCTGCCAGATACTCTTTGTCGAGAGCTTATAGTTTTTCTCGTTTCAACTCAGTACATTTTCACTGAAGCGCGAACTAATAGATTGACATGTGAGATCAGCTCACCTATTTGTCTCAGCTCACCTATTTGTCTCCCCAACTTCGTGATTCACTTATCGTGTTTATTTAAACATTTACTTTTAAAATAAAACATACCCAGTTGAGCTATTATGTTCAAATAAATGCACGCAAATAATTAACCATCTCATAACTTTAGATGTGCCCACAAGCGTGTCTATAAAAAACTAGACCCGCACGTGAAAATCCCAAACACGTAACTCCCACTCGAAAAATGACTTAACAGATTACACCGACCCCCGGGGAAAAAATGATATCATCATTTTTTTATTTTTTATTATTAATATCGAAAATTATATCGAAAAAAAATGTGAGGTCGATCAAATTCTATTATATACAACAGAGAATTATAATATATGTTAAGTCATTGTAAGGAAACCAACAATAGTGAAATGGAAGTATGTAGAGAGAATTAAACATCAAATTTCAACAAAGATGAAATATATCAACTATGGACACAATAGAAACGAATAAGTGGAAAGTGAAATGAGCAGATGAAAGGAAATGGAGAATGACCAACAATTAAATGTGTATAATGAAAGGAAACAATGATAAAACATGGTAACAATTTAAATTAAAAAGTGGATTGTGTGTAAATAAACACAAGTGTGCTAAAACAGAATAGAACAAAAAGGAATACTAATATAAAACAAAAGAAGAAACTACAATTCAAATACAGCATAATAGGCGAGAGAAGAAATAAGTTAATTAACTTATTAAGCACTAACAAGGAGCTTATCACTGGCATCAGAAACTAATACCGCGTATAAACAGTTGATACTGTTGCACAACTAAGTGTTGCGTAATGAGAATAAATAATAGTGTCAGAAAAAGCACCCTTGCTAAATGTTCACTACTAAAATGTATCGAAATGATACGTTAAATTTAAATAATACTGTCACTTGTTCATCAACTAACTGTTGTGTACGAATAAAATGTTTTTAATGTTTCACCTGAAAGTTAAAGAAAATAATGTCATTAACCAAACATGCGCTAGTAGTTCTTTAAAGCTTTATATCCCAGAATAGATATGTGCACATAAGTGAATTACAACAAATAACTCAACACTAGCTGAAAAGTATGCTAAGGTACTAACCAAAAGGAGTTATTAAAATAAAATAAGTTAATGGTTGACAAATAAAATCACTCATAGTTACTACAAACGTCAAGTTAGTTAATAATGTTCACCAAATAATTAAGTTGGCGTATAAGAAAACAACATATCCACTGGTGAGAGTAGTGCTCTAAAACGGAAGTATTACGTTGCGTCCTCGAACCAAGGCAGATGGATATCAGTGATGACGTGGCAGCGCAGTGGCGGCACAATATCATAGGTCCAGCGGCGCGGGAGAATCCTGTGGGCACATTGACAGTATGTCAGCATTACATTGTCGGAACCTCGAATTGATCGTATTGAAAAGTGAAATGGCTGTAATGAAATGGCATAACGAGTTGATTTTGAGCTCTTTAAATCGTTGTTCTGTATAGCCGTAATGGCTTTCTGGTCAGTTTCCACTATTAAATGTGAGCCGAGGAGGAACCTCTGAAGGTTGAGTATTACCCAAACCATAGCCAACAGTTCACGGTCCAGGACAGAATAGTTTCGTTCTGCTGTAGTCAACTTTCTGGAAAAGTACATCACAGGGTGCACAGTTTTAGAATAATCTTGCATCAATGAGGCCTCGATCCCCATCGAGGAGGCGTCTCTGCAAAGAATAAAAGGCATATCTGCATTGGGTAATCGTAAGATAGGAGTAGATGAAAATAACAATTTAATTTTATCTAAAGTGGTCTGGCACTCTGGAGACCACTGCACTATGTTAGGCGACCCTTTCTTTAATAGGCTAGAAAGAGGTGCAGTGATAGATGATTGGTCCATAGAATTGAATTAAACCCAGAAGACTACGGACCTGTTTTTTAGTCTTAGGAGCAGTGATATTGAGGATCTTAGAAGTATTATGGTCCTCAGTTTGCAAGAGACCATGACCAACACGATGGCCCAAAAAATAGATCTCAGTGAAACCAACATGGGCTTTAGACGGTTTAGAAGTGAAGTTGTGAGAACGAAGTGTAGACAAAAGTGAACAGAGACCACTAAAGTGATCATCCCAAGAGTGACTAAAAAGGCAAATAGCATCGAGATAAGCAATAACATCAGAACGATGAGAGAGAATGCGACGCATCATGCGTACAAAAGTAGCAGGAGCGTTGACGAGACCAAAAGGCATGACGTTCCATTGGAATAGACCTCGAGGCGTAGAAAAGGCTGTTTGAGGTCTGGCGCGTTCAGTAAGTGGAACTTGCCAATAAATCGTTGATAACTCGAGTTTTGTGAAGAAAATTGAGTTAGAGAGCTTGATAAGCAAATCCTCTAACAAATGCATTGGTTCCGCATCAAATTTAGAACCTTGATTTAATTTGCGATAATTAACATAAAGACTTATGTTATTGTCCTTTTTCCTAACAATAACTCGAGAGGAGGAGTATGCCGAAGTAGATGGTTCAATTATGTTTAACCGTAGCATTTCATCCATATCTTTTTCCACTTCAGTTTGAAAATGTAGCAGAATTGGATAAGGACGGACTCTAATAGGATTGTAATCAGTAAGTATAATGGCATGTGAAATGACAGATGTCCGACCAAGGATGTCAGTAAGGACATCTTGAAAAGACTGTAATAAAGAGGAGACTTGCTGTTGTCTGTATGTAGAGAGTTCAGGAGAAATAGTTACATTTTTCCAGGATTCCGTTGAATGTAACGGAGCAACAGGAAGAGGAAAAGGCCCATCAGGCAAAGGTGATTCCTCATCTTGAATAACCGACAAAGAGGCATAATGCTTAAGACGGCAAGGAGGGCCGTCTGTCGCCTGAAAGACAGACTGGAGATAGTCTGCAGGGTGTGAAATTCCTTTTACATATTAATGTGAAAGGTTTTATGTTTTCCGTCAATGTCCTCAACATAGTCGACGTCAGAGATTCTCGACACAATTGTAAAGGGCCTTTTCATGCAATAAGGAGACGATTGTCCTTACGAGGAAGTAGAACATAGGCTTCGTCACCAGGCGAGAGTTGACGCAGACGTCTGTATCTATTAAGAAAGAGTCCCTCCTTTTCTTTGGCGGATTCTGACGCAGGTGTAGCCAACCTGCATGCGTTAATAATTTTCTGTCTTAACGCGATGACATACCCGTAAGAAGACTGAGTGTCACTGTCACAGTATAATAACTACACCTTCATGACATTATCCTCTAAGCTCGTATCAAACTGCGAGAGGTCACACAATCAACATACTTGTAAACGCCATTCACAAAGCGTACATGAAGGCGTGCTGACAATCTCCCTTTTTAATAATAACAATGAGACACGTATGAATTCAATAACAATAGCAAGACATTGTCAGCAATAATCATATGGCTGGATCAACAAGTCCTACTACCCTTGATATATACAACAATGCTGTACAAAACCCAGCGACCACAAAGAGAGCACGATAAAATGCAATACGGCTTCTAAAGCCGGCAAACTGACATCTTTCTCTGTCATGCTTCCTGTTCACTCCCTTTCACTTCACCGCTTTGCACCATTTTCTTTTAAAGCCGATGTGCGCCCCAAAATATATGTTTACTCCATCAAAGCCCATGTGCGCAACAAAAGATATTATGTGACATCTACCCCCTTCCCCAGAAAAGAAAACGGAGTTTTCTTATCCCTGAGGGCAGTAGATTTCACAGCATACAATGAAATATTAAACAAGTTAAAAAGGAAAAAAAAAGACGCTGTTGTACGTAGACGTTGTGCCTACGAACACGGATATAACTCATGTCCCAAAAATTACAATCTAGACAGAGCATCTGCCACGACATTAAGTCTACCCTCTAATGGGATAATTGTGAACTGGAATAAGGCCCAACGAGTCAATCGTGAGCTTGTCGACTTCGAAGATTTCAAAAACAGTAAAGGTTGATGATCTGTCTGAAGTATGAACTGGGACCCTATCAAGTATCGGGAAAGTTTTGACACTGCCCATACTATAGCCAGGCATTCTTTTTCGATTGTTGAGTACCTGGTCTCTGCCGGTAACAGTTTCCGACTAACATACATCACAGGATGTAGTGTACCCTCGTGGTCTTGCATAAGACATGCGCCAATTCCCACAGATGACGCGTCGGTCCGCAGTATAAAGGGTTTGCTCAAATCAGGCAAAAGAAGGATTGGTCGTTTGGAAAATAACTCCTTGATTTTTGATAACGCTTTCTCGCATTCTGCCGACCATACAACCCTGTTGGGCATCCCTTTACTAGTAAGAGAGGTTAAAACATCAGAAATAGAAGAAAATTGAGGGATGAATTTGCGATAAAAAATGACAAGTCCCGTCAGGCTTCTGACCTGCTTCTTAGTCCTAGGTGCTTGTAGTTCCAAAATTTTTTTAACCGTGCCAATCTCGGGTTTTAATAGATTATTACCTACTATGAACCCCAAAAAATTCAACTCCCCGAAACCGATACAAGTCTTACTAGGACGTGCCGTTAACCCATGCTTACTTAAACAAAGCAACAGAGAAGACAGCCCCAACATATGTTGTTCCCATGTTTCATGGACCAGGCAGATGTCATCGATGTACGTAATCACATCCGTACGATGACCTAGTAACTTTCTCATCATTCTGACGAAAGTTGCGGGCGCATTAACTAGCCCGAAACACATACAATTAAATTGAAATAAACCCCTTGGGGTGGAAAATGCCATCAAAGGTTTAGCCGACTCTACAAGAGGAACCTGCCAGTATCCCGGAGATAAATCCAGTTTACTAAAAAACCTGACATGGGAAAGTTGAGTAAGGAGGTCCTCTTGGTTCGGTATTGGCTCAGCGTCAATCACAGTGACACTATTTAATTTACGGAAGTCGATGCAGACACGCAAGGACCCATTTTTCTTTCGTACCACGACCATAGGGAAGGAGCACGCAGACTCCGATGGAGAAATGATCCCCAACCGTAACATATCATCTAGTTCTTTTTCAATCGCCGACTTAAAATGTAATGGCTGCGGATACGGCTTCACCCTGATCGGTTCGTCGTACGTCAGGATAATATTGTGGCAGATCAAATCGGTACGTCCTGGCAAATCAGTGAGAACATCTTTAAACTCTCCAATGACCGATCGAGCCTCAGATGTCTGTGTTATCGTTAGGCCGTCACATATCTGCACATTCTCTCAAGACTCAGAAGGAGCAAGGGGAACGAGAGACAGCTGGAGATTAATATCCTCTCCTATGTCACCCAATTCATTAATGACCACCGAACATGCCATCTTTAGGGTCTCCCCAAACAACCTAGTGTCCTTCCCTTTTAGAGCCTCTGGCCGTACCATATAAGGTTTTAACATATTAATGTGGAATACTTTCTCCTTGTTCCAAACCTGGATTAAATAATCAACATCCGTTACCTTCTTAAGCACCTTAAACGGTCCCTGCCATGTAATGCTCAAACGGTCTTCTTTTGATGGAAGAAGAAGCCAAACCTCTTCACCGGGAACCAAGAACAGTAGTTTGGATCCGCGGTTAGCGTATTGCCGGTACCGCGCCCCCGCCACGGATAAATTATCACGTGCCACGGCACACGCTTTGGCAATACGGTCACGCAGGTTTAAGACGTATTCGTAACTGGAAACGGAGGACCCATCAGAACACCCACCAACCAGTATCTCTTTCATAATGTGCATTGGGCGCCTCGGATTCGCCTAGTACGATAGTTCAAATGGGGAGAACCCAGTGCTCTCCTGAGGCGCCTCTCTATAGGCAAATAATAATGCTGGAAGGAATTTATCCCATTCTTGGGGAAATTCAGCAGTGACCTTGGCCAACATATCCTTCAATGCGCCATTAAAACGTTAACATACCCCGTTTGCTGGGGATGATAAGGGCTGGTGAACGATTGGGAAATGCCCAACAATTTATTGATCTCGGCCATTTCATTAGAAATAAATTGACGTCCCCTATCTGACAATATCACCTCGGGAAACCCAAACCTACTGAACAACATCTGCAACGCATCCGCCACAGCCTGAGAGGTTATAGTCCTCATTGGCACAGCCTCAGGCCATCTTGTGCACAGATCCACTATTGTCAAAATAAAACGAAAGCCTCTCTCTGATGCAACAGAAAGCGAACCAACGATATCGATTGCAACTTTCTGGAAGGGGCGAACCGACAAATCAACAACCTGCAACGGAGCCTTCGGTAATTTACCTTTATGTGTCACTGGCTGGCATACCCTGCAAGACCAGCAGTATACCTTAACGTCTTTGTTGTATGCCGGCCAATAGAATTGTGACAGAACTCTATGGCAAGTTCTTGCAACCCCCATATGTCCAGCAAACGGTGAATCGTGTGCCACCTGCAACACCTTTGATCTAAAGGCGGCAGGCACAACCACCTGGCGCTTGAATTCGAATTGGCTGGAAAAGCATCTGGTAAGAACATTATTTTTCAACTCAAACCAGTAACGTGCCGACTTCGTGCACTTTACATCACCATTTTGGGCCAAAGTGTAACATTTTTGCAATGTTCCATCAGCTCGCTGCTGCTGGACAAAGTCCGATGCTGGTACATCGGGACCCGTTGAGGCAATACATGGGACTGCGTAAGGTGTCGGTAATTCCTGCTGTATCGCCAATGAATTGTCGTCTGCTCTGGTCTGCGCCCTTGTGACCACCACATTGGCCACAACTGACCGTTCGACCTGCCATTTTGTGATGTCGGCCTGGGTACAGTCACGAACACCAAGCACGTTCCCTATAATCAAATCGACTACTGGCGCTTCAAGAACACACGCCTGAACACGACCAGAAATAAAGGGTGTATCCACGTCTATAATGGCTAGGGGGTAATATTCAACATTTCCCCCAAATGTCACGCATCCGACGCTCTTACCAATAAGGTATGACTTTTCAATACATGATCGGCGCACTCCTATCGTGGTGCATACTGTGTCCCTCAACACAGACACCAACCGGTTCTGAACCATGCCCTGGTGTAACTCTAAGCTTCCGCTCCCGACGAGAGAAGAGAGGCAAGGCAGAGTATGACCACAAATCAGCAGTGGTCTGCCATCAGGCTCAAACAAAGGCCTACATCCTTCGCAATCCTCGTTGTTAAAGGTTTTTAGAACGCATGCAGCATTAGCCTTTTCTGAATTGTTTCTACAGACTCTTGCAGCATGTCCCCTTCCGGCACACGCGCCACAACGAAGCTGACTACCATCATCTTTTTTAGGACTACCCTTTGGTGAATTGAGGAGTTCTTGTTCCCGTTTGTCATCTCTGTCATTCCTTTTACTCGGACCACTTCTTCTATACCAGCAATGATCGGGATCGCTAGTAGTATCTATTCGGACCTGCCTCCGAGTAGACCTGTCATGTCTATCTCCCGTGTATCTAAATGGAGATCTATCTTGACGGTAGGACGATTGTTTTTTTTTAGATCTGTACCACTTAAAGCTAGCATAGTTCCCATGAGATCCATGCCCACTAGAGTATTGCCGATCAAACCTTCTCCTGGCAAATCTGTCCGCACTCTTGGACCGATGTTGCCGGAAAGGTTTCCCAATAACCTTGCCAACACATGTAGCGAAAGGCTCAGGGACACAGGACTTGTGAATTGTCTTACCAGGGTGAGCAGTAACGTACTGCCGCCCCAACTCTGCCATAGCTGTAATGTCTCCAGGTTTGCGTTCCTGAAAAAATGCAACCATGTCAGAACAACATGAGGACAACACCTTGTCCCGCAACATGAGATCAAAGAGTCCATCAAAATCCCTGCTTATTCAATCTAGCTCTGTCCATCTATTAAGGAGAAGTTTAATTTTGGTGACAAAAGAGCCGAAATCTTGGTCGGCACTAGGCATCGCATCTCTGAAACGAGAGCGATACCCTTCAGCTGTTAGCTTAAATTCTTTCAGCAATGTTGCCTTTACGGTATCATCATTAGTTCTGTCA
Organism: Oreohelix idahoensis; assembly: GCA_024509875.1. NCBI lineage: Eukaryota > Metazoa > Mollusca > Gastropoda > Stylommatophora > Oreohelicidae > Oreohelix > Oreohelix idahoensis. Next base: position 137,314 of record JAMPIV010018352.1, on the reverse strand, counting down.
GCCACAGGCAAACTATACACGGTGTTTAAAGCAGAGCCGGAAAGCAATGCAGATAACAATGAAGGCCATTCCTCCTTCCTTGCCCTCCAGGCAAGAGCCGCGAATTCAAATCTCTCCAAAAAGAAGTCCATGCTATCTGCTTCCTCCCAAAAATTCGGTAATCGTAGCCTATACGGGCGAGCTGGCTCCCTAGAAGTCGAACCAGGATTGCCAGAATCAAGCTCCAACTTTTTTATCGCAATTTCCTTGTCCGCCCCAATCTTCAATCTTTCTAAATCCATCCGTCTTTGCTCCGTATCTGCTTCAATCTGTTTCAGTACCTTATCTACTTCAATCTGTTTCAGTTCCCTATCTGCTTCAATCTTCAATTTTTGTAATTGACGCTCCTCATAGCGTTCTAGTCTGTCATCTTCTTGTTTTTTCTGTAACTCATACTCTTTGTGTTCGGCCTTTGCCCACTCAAGCAGAGAATCCCCCGATTTTCCTGTCTTCTCTCCAATTTCAATAAAATCCTTTAGGCTAGACATAGTTATAATCTATGTGCAATACAAATGCGGTGGCAAGCTACGAAATAAGTAAAAGTATGAAGGTTCCCAATTCCTCAAAATGTACCCATACCCCTACAAAATTAATAATAAATATATTGTTGCACACGACCAATGTATATTTGCAGACAATGGGTACGATGTACCTGCAGTTATGAATACACCTGATAAAAAAAAACAAGCAGGTGAAAATACAGTATGACAAGTCAGTTTCAAATAAGAGATCCGGTGAAACGAATCCTTGCTTGTCTATACCCAATCAATGTCACGATACAATGACACAAACTCAAGCTCAAAAAGTGGTAGCTTTTGACAAGGACATCCGCATAATGGCTAAAAAATGATGTCCGTTCACCTACTCCAATCACACTAATGCAATCGTGATTTTAGAAATACTTATTATGTAACAAAGGAAATCCAAAATCCATATACTATGAACAGTACATGTAATGATGAGACACAAACTCACTTGACAAACAAACACCAACAGAACGATAGGAAAGTGATGACATATATGTGGGAGAGAAACAAATAAGTATATACAAACCGTACTGCTAACAAACGAGAACAGGGAAATTGCCAATCCAACTTATGTACAAGATAGCAAGAAGAAAACAGGAGAATACGACAGCAAAACATGACGAAAAAGAATACTTGCAAAAATATGACACTATGCATACAAACAAGACAATCACCGCTAAGACACTGAAAATGTGCACGGTCAGTTATGCAGGACAGTCAACAAGGTCAACTCTCTGTGCCTGTACCTTACTGCAACACTGACAGGGTTACTGCCTAAAGAAATAAGTTCAACAGAATCCCTTTCCCATAAGAAAAACAGAAAATGTTAAACACGCCACCAATTCCACCCTTAAACCAATGTATTCCAATAATAAGACAATAAAGACGGCAAGAAAACCAATAGTGGACAGTGAAGCGACGAGATCTGTAGCAACGCAATATCAAATGGCAGAAAGAAGTCACACAAATAATTTAAATATGTAAAACAAACGAAATTGCAAATGAAAGTATCAGAGACAATGAAAAGAACAGATAATAAAATAGTAACAGAAAAGCATCACTGCAACTACCAGCATATGGAGAAATGATGTAAACGAAAAAAATTCAAATGGATGAGCAGAGTAGACCAGTAATTAAAAACATGACGATAAGGGAAACACATAAAATAAAATGACGTCAAAAAAAGAAAGTAGCACAGCAAAAGAAAAGAAAATAAGAAATATAACTAAATTTATAACTGTCTTTCTGTAGACTGAATCCTTAAAGTTCCAATACCAGCTCCTCAATCGAATGATGATAATGAATCACGAGACAAAAGCACGAATAGTACCGACAAATGTTAGTGCCACAATCAGTTACGCTTAGTGCACACTGCACTGTCCGGTTGCGGCAAAATGTTCTGAACAAATTCAACGACAAGGTCCACAATCGGCGTCAGTCATTCTCGTATCTGAAGCCTTGAAGCCATCAATTGGTGTAGTAATAAGAAAGTTCGTAAATGTTCAGTATCTTCCCATTCCGTTCCGCTCTAAAAAATCCACACCAATGTAACTGGCCTTCTTATGTCTGTGTCCAAGAAAGGCTACACCAGCATTGTAAATGATAACTGGTAAAATCCGCGACGACCAGAAATTATCATTTGTTATCGAACTATGACTGCAGTAAGAAACGTCATAAAGTCCATCAGTAAGACATCACGTCTTTTATCAGCTGCGTAACATAGACCACTGCATCAGAAAATGTGTCATGGTCGTATCCGCCATTCACGTACATGTAATCAGCACGACTACAATGATCTGTCTCATGCAACGCCATATATCAGCATCAGCATTCACGGATAATGTTGCTCAGCAAATCACGTATAGTTCCTCAGCACGACAACGATAGTCGGTAGCATTCACAAACGAGTAAAATTTTCTTGCTGAAAAAAAGTCACTGCAGCAGGGTTGCGCAATAAGCATGCACAGGCAATGCAACGTATTCACGGTAGAGGTGAACTAAAAGATGTGTACTGGCATGTACACACGTGTAGTATTGTCATAATTTGTTGTACCACAAATTCAAATGTAGGCGACGTCTTCGTGCTCTCAGCAGGTAGGCCACCAATGGACAACCGATAATCCAAAAATCAGCACGCAACTGCAACGACCGACAAATTAAAACCTCTTTGCCTACGCCTTGAAGGAACTAAAACCTCAAATTTTCCACCACAATTACGACAGACCCACAATTAGCTCTCCAAATCACTGACAATGGAACCAATCCAACAATAAGACAGTATTTTCGTCGCCACAACCTGACAGGAACTCATTAAACGTTAGTGATAAAGGTAAACTGTTATTACAGTGGTGATAATAAGGACAGATCAATGTTAATGGACGCCACCTCTGATATCGTCTGTCTTTTTATTGAACCTGCTAATCTTGCCGACCTCCTTAATGATATTGGTCAGAACTGACATACTGTCGGTCTCTTTAAATAGGATTGTTCAATGATATGTTAACGCCATTGTATGATCCAGTGATACAGGTGTAAATGGGTTCTCCTTATATAGGCCACGCCCACCCAGGGGCTATATATAAATATATTATTATTGTCACTATGCCTAGACTGTTCAGAGTAGGTGTGTACTGGTACATTCATCCATCACAGTGACACACATAGGATTCAGGTATCGTTGAACGATGAGTAACGTTTAATTAACAGTTTATTCACGTTATACACAGACGACGACACAGACGAAATACAGCATAGTACATAGCATCAATCACAGCGCCTAGTGGCGCACACCTCATAGAAATACATATCCATCATGTTCCTTAAAGAACTGCGTTCACCGCAGTTGTACATATGGCCTCATAACTTATAGCATAATGGTGCACTCCTCATTGAAGATGACCATAGCGATTTTCCTCAAAAGACTACGTCTCCCCTTCTCCACAAAGGCTGCTCCCTGCAGTTGAATAATCATCGTCAGCTATCTCTTCTTAACTCTTAAAGGCCGGAACGACGCTGGTAGCGTACATCCAATCATAAATAGTGGTGCACTTCCTCTAGAAGATGCACATCCACAATATTCCTCAAAGGAAAGACTGCGTACCCAGCAGTCTGCAGTAATATAGCCTGCACAACCAATATATGGCCTACAAAGTCATGTCTTCCTCTCAGACTCTATATATGGCCTAATCTCCTTCACAAAAATGTCTATGGCCTACAAAGTGATCTCTCTACCTCTCGGATCCTTCATAGCGCCTAATTAGACTATACATATGGCCTACAAAGTCATGTCTTCCTCTCCGACTCTATATATGGCCTAATCTCCTTCACAAAAATGTCTATGGCCTACAAAGTGATCTCTCTACCTCGCGGATCCTTCATAGCGCCTAAATAGACTAGTGGTGCACTTCTCACAGAACGTGCCCAAAACAAACTCACTCATAAGCTGCATCCACTGCAGTCATAAATATTAATACATACCATTCTCCAATAATCTAACACATGGAAGAATACATATGCAGGAAGAATATTCAGATACAGGCCTGTTCAAAAAGTCTCCACCGAGACACACATTGAAAAAAACACTATACCACCTTCACCGAACACTGGTCGGGAACACACTTAGAAAAACACCAGGGTTGACTTCACTCTGTCAAACCCAAAACCCGACTGCTTAGCGGTCACAAAAATCTCCCGCCTAATCAGTCACGGGACTTCGCAGTTCACCACCGCTCAGTCCCTTCACGGACTTGCCGTGAGAACTATTTACAGTTCTACAATTCAGAACAGAAACAAAGCGTACACGAAGGCGTGCTGACAATCTCCCTTTTTAATAATAACAATGAGAAACGTATGAATTCAATAACAATAGCAATACATTGTCAGCAATAACCATATGGCTGGATCAACAAGTCCTACTACCCTTGATATATACAACAATGCTGTACAAAACCCAGCGACCATAAAGAGAGCACGATAAAATGCAATACGGCTTATAAAGCCGGCACACTGACATCTTTCTCTGTCAGGCTTCCTGTTCACTCCCTTTCACTGCACCCCTTTGCACCATTTTCGTTTAAAGCCGATGTGCGCACCAAAATATATGTTTACTTCATCAAAGCCCATGTGCGCAACAAAAGATATTATGTGACAGTCACCATTAATGTCATCAGCTGTGAGTAGGTCGTGAAGTAAAGAAATGGGGCCACGAGGCTGTGCACCGAAAAAGAGCTCGAATGGTGAAAAACATGTATAGTCATTTTGCACTTCTTGATAGGCGAAAAGCGCAGGTGGCAAAACCCTGTCCCAATCCTGAGGATAGTCACCAGTTATCTTCCCAAGTAACTGCTTAAGTGTCCGGTTTTGACGCTCAACTAAACCATTTGACGTTGCGTGAAACACACTACTGAGAGACCTGTCAATGTGGAGCATGGCCATTACTTTAAACATAGAGTCGGACACAAACTGTGTAACATGATCTGACAAAATTTTCTTGGGAAAACCCAAACGATAGAAAATTATCGAAAGAGCTTCTGCAGCATCAGCAGAAGAGATGCTCTTAAAGAGGTATAGCCGCCTCTGGCCACCGAGTAACATGTCAATACATGTAAGAATGTATCGGTGTTCCCTGGCCGACATGACCGATAAAAGGCCGATAATGTCGATTGCCATTTTTTTCAAAAGGACGGATAGGTACGTCTGCAGCTTGGATGGGAGCTGCATGGCGTGGACCTTGTGACTTAACCTCCTGTCATATCGTACAGGAGGGACAATAAATAGTCACATCCATAATTACGCCCGGCCAAAAGAAGGAAGAAAGCACTCTAGATTTAGTGCGGGAAAAACCCATATGTCTTGCACACTGAGAGTCGTGAGCATGTTGTAAGATACGAACTCTCATGTCAGTAGGTACTAGAATTTGTGATCGTATGGTTGAAGTAGAATCACGTACCATCCGAACTAACACTCCATTTTTAATTAAAAACCAATGTTTAAAGTTCGTCTCGTAATTTGCGTTATCCTGTTTAACTAACAGACAAAATTTACGTAATGATGTATCATTTTGTTGAAGATCAATAAAAGACTCTCGTGACATAGCAGAGTGAGCATTATCATCATGTACCTCATGAGTTGTGGCAGGTGGGACCTGTAAACGATCTTGAGCTTGTGCTCAAGTCGTAACTGCATAAGCAGCATGAATATGTTGCTGTTCCCAGGCAGCAATCTGTTGTGGAGGACAATCTTTAACCCCATGTATACTCCCGACAATAAGGTCGGCGACCGGATTTGGAAGCATGCATACGTGAATATATTTCGTAAAAAAGGGAGTGGCAATGTGGATGCTGGCAGTTGGAAAGTCTCAACTGTCCCTCTGAACTTTGCGCATTTTACCATTTTACCTGTTGCGCAAGACGGGTGAACCAGGGATTGCTTAATGCCAATAGTAGAGCACCCTGAATCAAAAAGCACTGAGACGGGATTATTATTTACAAATCCCTTGTGTAGGGTAAGAGAACCTGTTCCATCATGTGCAGACAAGGCTGGAAGAGTCGGTTGAGGATGACCGCAATTCAAGGTAGTTACAGCTGCAGGCTGAAATAAAGTTGTGCACTCAGGGCACTGAGATGCGCGCTTAAAATCGAAAGCAGAACAAGCAGTAACATTAGTAACATCATTAGTGTCACCCTGATTTAAGTTCATTTGAAGCTCATGTTGAGCTGAGTTAGCATGGCGAAACGATCTATCATTTGAAGATCTACCACTATATGGAGATCGATCACGACTATTTCCCCTATTAGGATCATTGTTATTTCCTCTATTGGGACCATTATTTTGATTTGAATCCCAGTGAGAATTGTTGCGATAACTAATTTCTCTTTGATCAAAATGTCTATTACTGTAGATGAACTTTGTTGCCTTCGAGAAAAATTACTGTAAGGTTTCCAGTCCCTAGTGTAGTTATCCCTTCTATAATTTCCTGAATTATTGGAACCAAAATGTTGAGGTCCATTAAATTGTCTCCAGTTTCTTGGAGAAGGAGAATTACTACGTAATGGATTCCCTTGGTAATGTCTGAAATTCCGGTAAGATAATCTCCCTTACCAAAATTGCGATCAACACTTTGTGATCTACGCCGAAAATTAGAAACATATGGTATTGCCGAAGCCACGGGTAAACCCTCTCTCGGTTTTCGTTTTCAGTAGGTTCTATTTGTCTTTGAAGTTTCTTATCTTCAGCTTACATTTGAAGTTTCTGTTTTTTAGCTTCCATTTGAAGTTTCTTATCTTCAGCTTCCATTTGAAGTTTCTGTTTTTTAGCTTCCTGTACTTTAGCATACTCAACGGTTGCGAATAGCTTTAACTCCCCAGGCTCCATACCAAGCGCCTTCCTTTGCTTGATGAAATAGTCCAAACTAGACATTATGTCTAATTTTATAAGTAGTTAACTTATCTAGTCAGATATTTTCTAAGAAATTAACCTTATCCCTTAATTAGCGGGTGGCAAGTTCTTGTTCATAAAACCTGTATACAAATTCCTATCAATGTCAGGAATGGTAATTTAGCATAGAATTATAAATCAATCATTAAATGGTGCATAAAATTAAGACAAGAAAAACATGATGAAGGTACGGAGAATAACTGAAACAAAGACGAAATACCAAAGAACAAATGATAACGTTCGTAGAATCAAATAAACAAGAATGCAGAACTAAAGAAAAAATTTTGCAAAGAATGCAATGATACTGCGAGAGGAGTGGCAAGACAAGCAACAGCACAGTGTATAAAGAAAAAAAATGTATAGAAATTAATGATAGTGAGGTTGAGAATGACAATCACAAACAAATCAATCGTGAAACTAAGGCACAGAGAAGAAATATTACAATAACAACAATAATAAAAAAAAAATAACAGTCCGTCACGCCTAAACAAATGGTGTCACAAATCACCAAGCACAGTGGACTGAAAATCCTTCAGCAAAAATATGCTGGAATTGCCACTGCGGGAAATCTGCAAACGTCGCTATAGAACGTTTACGTAGGACCTAGGGTGAAACCGGGATGTTTCCTAACGTAAGTTACCTCTCAACCAAACCCGCATAAAACATGGAACATAGAACACTAAAAAGACAAAATGGTACACATTATAAAGAAAAGGCTCATCAACATACCACAGTGGTACAGTGCACAAATTAAAAAAAAACATTTATTTCAAAAAGAACTCCCGGTCTTCGCGACAAAGACAACGATGGGCATCGGGTGTTGCATGGTACGTAACAGTCTTGAAAGTAGTCCGACATCGATAGGTACAGGATCACATAGATGTCAGCAAGTTCAACCGCCAATTGTAGACCTCAAGTACAAACGAAATAGTTATCTAGTCTTGAAACTTGATAACGAAATCTTGAACTGGCAACCTTGTATTTCTTGACCTTGTGTACACACACAAAAAATTCGTTCCCCACATAACTGGGTTACCACTTCTGTAACTGATGTTGTTTGTGGTGCTGTGTGGTAGTGCTGCTGACTGGAACTGCTGACAATGTTGATGTCAGCAATGTCGGACTTAATGGTAGTAGCCGACAGTTGTTTAATATTCGAGCGAATGTCGTGGGTCCCTTATATTTGTTTAAATGTGTTTCACTGAAGCGCGAACTAAAAGATTGGCATGTGAGATTAGCTGACCTATTTGTCTCAGCTCACCTATTTGTCTCCCCAACTTCGTGATTCACTTATCGTGTCTATTTACACTTTTTCTTTTAAAATAAAACATATCGAGTTGAGCTATTATGTTCAAATATAGTGCACAAAGGCACGCAAATAATTAACCATCTCATAACTTTAGATGTGCTCACAAGCGTGTCTATAAAAAAACTAGACCCGCACGTGAAAATCCCAAACACTTACTCCCACGCGAAAAATGACATAACAGTGGCACTAACCAAAGATGGGTTCGAACAGTGCTAATTATCTTTAATTATCACTAACATTGTGGACATCAAGTGATTCCATTTATATTCAAACCAACTTAAAGTTCGCAAGTGTTAGAAATATTCTCATGTACTTATTTAAATGTACGTGGTTTTGACATTTCTTTAGGATCATTTAATTAGCTATTTATTTCTTGGGTGTTCAGTTCATTCATGACATCCACATTAATCATGCTAAAATTAATTCACATTGTTAGTACCTTACTTTCATTAGATACTAATAATTGTATCTCTTAGACAACTTTTGACGACATTTCTAATGATTCATGTACATACCAAACTTGGACATGATTCTGACTGCACGCGTTCTAGAATGGTGCTTGGTCGGTCATCCTTCTTGAAAAACTTTCAGTTTTTCTGCGGGGCGAGGTAAAAGTGTTACCCTTCCATTCGTACACAACTTTACGTTTGCTAGAGAAAGCATCGCTGTGCGCAAAGGGAGCAGCACTAAAACGCATCGCTATTGAAACCGCACCAATGAATTTAATTTTGGCGTCCGTTTAAAATAAAATAGTATGCATGGGCGTCTACATGAGTGTCTACATCAGCAGAAAAAGGTCACTTTTGGCCTCTTACTATTATGACCTTCGAAGTGTTCGGAAGTGTTTGATGCTAGCTCCTACTTGTGTATATGATGCACGATATTTCTGCATTTTATTGGAGCAAGTTATAGATGACGTGCCTTGGAGTTATATGTGCATGAAAGAGGGAAGTATTTAGCAAGTATGATTACCTTTTTGTCGATTTATTCGAATCATAGTGTCGCTGACAGTTAGACGTTGAAAGACGGCATCTTTGCCTAATTTTCATGTCATCTGACAACTTATTAATATGTGTTATGGAATCTAATTGTAGTGGATTTTGATGGTATTGTATGGTGGTGTTATCACCTAGTGTGATGCGTGAGGTCAGCTGTGAAGGCTCCTGAGATAATTGTAGCTGTGAATATACAGAAGGCCCTTTCGTGCTACCACTTTATGACCTCACACATATCTTTTTTTACTAATGAATGTGGCTACGTTAAAATCTAGGGTACTGAATGTAATGTGTTGTATGGACATATACAAACACACACAGATATTAATTAAGTCTAATACTATCAACAAAAATTTATAACACAATGAACTAAATTCAGCTGGTTAAATTTAGAATAGAAAATCTCTTTTAAATTTATTTGTTCTGAACCAAGGTTTTATTTTGGCCAGAACTTATGCAAAGATTTTGAAATTTATGAATGAATGGCATGAATAAATGGCATGATAAATGAAAGATGTTTACATATGCAATCTTCAAGATTAATTATAGTATTACTGTTCGAAATGTTAATTTTTCTGGGAAAACTATGAATGGATATGCTGTTGGGGTGGCTTCATCCCTCCCTGTTTATGCCTACAAAAACATTGTCCATTAATGATGGAAGGAAATGGGATGCTTCAGTAGTAAATTCTCTTGGGTGCTAGTTTTATGAAGTTGGTGTAAGTTCAGCAGGCCAGCTAGCCTACTTAACTTTGTCCGATTTGTTCTGGTGCTGGAATCTGATGGCCCCCACCTCTCCGTGCTTGAGCAATACAAAGATGTTCTGCCGAAATGTACACTGCACGGGTCCTCACTTCAATTATTAATCAGCATTTGACACCACCTTAGTGTCAAGATCGAACTCACAGCTCTGAAATAAAGTATTGGTTTTTGCTCAGAACCTTACCTAATAAGCCACTTCTACACATAACACATTACAATAACACCACATAAACAGGGTCAGTTCTCTCTGACCAGACAGCACATCTTACCTAGTTGGTTTCGCATAGGGTAAGTTTCCCCAGTCTACAGATTCTGAAATAGGTGCATTATCTCACTGCCATACAATAGGATAAGTGATATGATTCACTGTTCTCAACACTTGATCACCCCTTCCTAAACCTTGCTGTAGTTTATATTTTGTTTGTCCCTAGACCCTGATCTAGGGCGGGGGGTCCAGAGCGAATCCTTACTTGTTTGTAAGGCTAGATTTCGATATGGCAGTATCAAATCACTCGAAACCTTAAACAATATTCAAAACATGCAAAGAAATAATTTCAATCTTACCAGATTATGAATAAAGAACACAGAAATGCTAGCAAAACTCAGCTGAGCTGCTGGCTATAGTATGGCGTCCCTGAACTTATTTCAATTTATTTCATTTGGAAATCACCACACTTGAAATTTACTGTGTCTATCACTGAACAACTATTGAGGAATGGCAAAAAAGCTCGTCTGAGCGCGGATAATATGATTGTCTGTGGCCAATCAATGCCTTGGTTTTTTTTTTTTAATTCAAATTTCCTACACTAAAGTCATTTCAGTCATGCTTCAGTCAAGTATGGATTTTTATCTGTTAGTCTGTCCGTCTCTACTTGCGTTTTCACAAAAACGTACTTGATTTTTGAACCAACCTTTCTCTCCCCTCCAAAATTTTGTCGTTAAAAGTTATTTTTAGACACAGCTCCCACCAATATCCCTTCTCTTCCATGCTAAGTAGATTTGAACACCTGCGTCTCAAGGTCGCGATTTTTTTTTTGCAAATAGCGACACTTTTGATTCAATGCAGTCTTTTTGTGAACAACACTAGCGATTATCTTCATTATTATCTATCCGTCTGTAAAATTAAAAGTATTTATTTCACTGCTCAAGATGGGTCATCTAATTTTTATATTCCTAACATTAATATTAAGAAAAAGTTACTTTTTAAATTTTGTAATATTTCAAGCATCTGCGTTTAGCCGCTGAATTCAAATCAAAGGCTTGGTATCGCAAAAGCGTCCGTTTCCGTACCTCGTGTCAATTTGGGGGACGTGAATTTTTACTTCCCCCCCCTTAGCCTTGCTAGTCTCATGAAAGTATTTCAAGTATGATTACCTTTTTTTTCGATTTATTTCGAATTTTTATAGTGTCGCTGACAGTTAGACGTTGAAAGACGGCATCTTTGCCTAATTTTCATGTCATCTGACAACTTATTAATATGTGTTATGGAATCTAATCTATGTATTTTTAGAATTTGATGTTGCTGTGAATCCTACCCCTTGCAAACCCAAGTAGAACAGTCCCAATTAAGATGGTTTGGCCATGTCTGCAGAATGGGAGAAGATCGGATACCACGACAAGCATGGGAAACAAAGAGCCAAGGATCCAGACCCCGAGGACGACCCAGAGTCCGCTGGGAGGACAACATTAGATAATCTTTGAAGGACCGAGGACTAGAATGGAACCAGGCCAGGAGGAAGACAGCCGGCAGGATAGTCTTGCGCTCTCTCTTCCAAACCTCTACACCTCACGGTAGAAGGGGAACGACTAAGTAAGTAAGTAAGATGTTGCTGTGTTCATTAACGCATTCCACCCAACTGATGTACGATCAATGTGGCTTTTAATGCACTGCAACACGTAACAATGTAACTATAAACATTGGACATTATCCACGAGAACACTTGCACTGATACGGTTAGGACGTTAGAAAAGACAAGATACGTGCTGATATCAGCATTTTACTCTTTTGTCAGGTTTACAAAATCATGACCTCCCAACTATTTCCCATAGAAAAGCAGAAAAACAGGTGCCAGGTACAAAATGAAAGGATATATTGCTATTGCTATCACTTTAAATTTCAGAGAGATCTCGGAGACAACCATGTAGAAGTAGACTGCAGAAGTGAAGACTCAGAGTGTGGACGTGTAGTTAGAAATAGTTATTAGACGTAACAAAGAGCTCACCAAGCATTTTCGAAACATAAGTAGATATCACCAAAGTAATTGATCATCATCTGAAGCAGAAACTTCCAGCACCACCTCCAGCATCCTTGGTGAGAATTGTCAGTACAATGAGGTAACTATTACCTTATAATTAGTAGTGACAACGCGAGATAGGGGAAAGTAAACTTGTGTTTCGTCAAGTGATTTTTTTCAACCAATCTCAGTGTTATGCTACGCTTAACGCCACTCACTACTCAAGAGAACATTATAGTAAAACGTGTTGTGTTGATTTTATGTAAGTGTTTCTAAAACTTTAAAAAAAAGAAGGGAACGGGCTATTACAAATTTGACCTAAATAAGCCAATTTAACAAGATGAGAACCATTGAGGCATAATAGTCATTCCGGAAAAGAACAATTATGTTTAATACCGAATTACTATTGCAGTGTTTCTCAACCCTAGAAAAAAGATGCGCAAGAACACCAGAAATTGTTCTATAAGACCCTAAAGAGCATGAGAAAGAAAAAACAATGCCCTCATAAATTTATAAAGGACAAGCAAGGCAATTTGCTTACTGCCCCTAAGGAATTAATGGAAAAATGGAAAGAATATTTCTCAGAACTCCTTGATGGTGAGCATGGTGAAGCATCAGAAATGATCACCAATAGCACAGAAGAGAAAACCAATGGTGGTGAAGATGACATAAAGATGGAAGAACTGAAGGCAGCACTGAAAAAAAATCAAATTGGGCAAAGCAGCATGGCATGATGGTATAACACCATAAATGGTTAGGTACATGGGAGCAGCAGGCAACATATTACTCTTAAGGGTCCTAGAGGCAGCGTGGTGCAACAAGACCATACCAAAGGATTGGAAGATTGCCATCAAATCACCGATTTTTAAAAAGGGTGACAATCGACAATGTGGAAACCATAGAGGCATATCCCTTCTCAGTGTCCCTGGTAAAATCTACTCTAGAATCCTAGAGCAGAGACTCCGACGCCTAGCTGAGCCACAATTGGATGAGGTCCAGTGTGGATTCCGAGCAAAGCGAAGTACTCAAAACCTAATCTTCACTCTCAGACAGCTGAGTGAAAAGGCATTTGAGTATAAGAGAGAGATTCATCTTTGTGTCATAGATCTGGAAAAGGCATTTGACAGGGTCCTGTGGAGCAGACTTTGGGACTGTTTGGCAGGGAAGAACATTCCAGCACCTCTGATTCATGCTATACAGAGCTTCTACAAATCTTGCAGAAATTATACGAGGACAGCAAACCATAAGTCACAATAGTTCAGGACCAACACTGGTGTAAGACAAGGTGATGTCCTGCCACCTTATCTTTTCATACTCCTTGTGATAAAATCATTGATACAGCGATAAAACTATTAATTATAAGTAGAAAGTCAGAATAAACTGAGTAAGAAATAGTAAAGTTGTAACGCGTCAAGGGTTAACGGTCAAAATTTGAAAAAACTACTAGCGTATTTTTTCCAGGAAAGATAGTAAGAATAAAGCATACACGAACGCATAAAAGTGAGAGAGAGAGAGAGAGGGCGAACACATGCTAACTGTATTGTCAAGTGTTAGATTCTTGGGGTCGCTACCTAAGATGACAGTGCGCGATGATCAGTGGCAGGTGTTTGGTAACGTTATCGAAAGTTTTGCAGAGACACTCCTTTTTCTAGGCACACAGTGATAAAATATATATACACTCACGCAGCGTTCTGTTTAAAAATTTGGTACATTTGTGACGTCACAGACTTGTTTCAGTTTGAAAAAACACAAAAGGCGGGTAGAGAGATGGCGAGATGTATATGATAATGGAAATTGAAACTAACTCTGGAAAAAATATGGACTTCTTTATTAATGGGTTTGGGACAATAAAACCTAGCTAGTTTAAGAGCTTATCATCTACTGATACATAATATGCTGTAAAATATACAATCCGACAGAGAACACGAAAGTTATTGACAAAAGACTGTTTTGGTTTTGACAGACATACAAAGACATGCTCATTTTGACTTGCACTAACGGTAACATTTTTTGACGCGTCCTTGAAAAAGGCAGGAAAAGGTACATGTAGTCTGTTAGAGGGCGGTAGACAAGGAGAGAGAGAAATTATGGGATGGCTTAACAACTAAATATATTTTAGGAGGGGAAAGTTAAAAAATCAAGTCTGTTTTTTTAACTTGTAATGTAAAAATGTGACTTTTATTTTGAAAGTTTGAATTTAAAAGGAGTCGTTGGCTATGATTGGCCAACGCCTTTTATAATATTGATAAACGCAAAGGCTAGACGCCATTTTTTATAATACTGTCCCTGAACCAGGACGTTGGAATTTCTGGCAGTGTGTCTTGCCTGTGTAACTTAAATAAATATATAATAAAACTAAAAAGGCAGCACAGTCCAGCCTGCAGTACATCTGAAGTCTGCTATTCAACGTACCTGTGTTTTTTCCCCATTGAATTTCTGGGTTTTATCTGGCACTAGCCGGTGCCAGAGTTCTATGTGAAAGCAGTTGAGAAGTTTTGGAGTCCAGTAGTGATAGGGGTCGCCAGTATCCCCCTATTACTTTTGGAGCAGTGGTCATTTGGCAAGAAGAATTCAGACAGTTCCAGTGTGTCAGATAAGTGAAATATCTGGCACATGACTATTCATCAGCTCATAGAATAATGCACCCTTGTTGACAAAATAAACTATTTCCCCAAGAAATAAAGATTGAACTTTATATAGTTAAAGATATGGGAGTGATTAAAGAATCCCAAACAGCCATCCAGTGTTAGAAACCAGTAATAGAAACTTTTAGTAACACTATTAGTATAGTTTAACAGTATTTGTTTGGACAACTGTCCCTTTGGGTTTACAATTTACATTTATGTACATATCTTGAATTCTTTTCATTTGAAAGTCCTGACCAGAAGAATACTAGGTTCAGGACCAATAAATCATACAGAAAATTAGCTGGATAAGAGAGAGATGATCATAAACAGCTCTAAAACAAAATCCATGGTGATATCACGAGAAGAAAGAAGGCATCAGATTACGCTGGGAAAACAGGTCCTGGAGCAGGTCGACCATTTTGAATACCTCGAAGCTGATATAGACCGGATGGGAGGCATCAAATAAGAGTTGGCCACTCGAAAAGCAGCAGATGGAAGCTTTTTCATCTTATAAATCGAGGATTCCCCAGCAAGAGAGAAATTAGAAAGAAAACGAAGATGTCTGTATACCGCCCCACCTATGTCCCAGTCGTGACATATGGATGCGAGTCATGGGCAATGACTACAACCAAAATAGCCAGAACCAAAACTCTAAAATGAGGTATCTACGGAAGGTGATTGAAGTAACAAGAAGAGACATGGTTCGCAACCAGACGATACGTCAAAGCCTGAAATCTCACCCCCTGCTGAACCAAATAGAACAGTCCCAACTAAGATAGTTTGGCCATGTCTGCAGAATGGGAGAAGATCGGCTACCACGACAAGCTTGGGAAACTAAAAGCAAGGGATCCAGACCCCCAGGACGATCCAGAGTCCGCTGGGAGGACAACATTAGACAATCTTTGAAGGACCGAGGACTAGAATGGAACCAGGCCAGGAGGAAGACAGCTGATTGGATAGTCTGGCGCTCTCTCTTTCAAACTCAACACCTCCCGGTAGAAGGGAAAGGACTAAGTAAGTGTTTCTCACCATTTTTATGTTCACGGCATACTTTTCAATTTTCTTAAAATTTGCGTCATACCTACATGAACCTGCTCCTGAATATATAATTACAGTAATGTATACTAAATTAAATACACTAGTGTATTGGTACTTCAGAATAAAGAAAACTCTCACTTTGATTTTCTTTTAATTGTTTAAAATAATTTTGAAGTATACCTATTTTTGTTTAAAAACAGTTAATAGCTCTAATTACACTGACAAACAACATTTTTCTTTCTTATATAAGAATAAGTGTTCTTAGGTCAGTTTCTTGCGCTGATTTCAAATTTGAAATCCGTTTATCTCTATCACGTCGGGTTCTTAAGATATTTGTGAATAAATATATTTTTGGGAAACCGTTATTTGCTCCGTTTCATTTTTACTATATAACTTTTTAAAAATTAATAAAATGCAAAATAATTCTACTTCTTATACTGCTAAAAGATGCATGACATATGTTACGTTTATATTTCAAATAGTTACTGTATTTTAAAATAATTCTGAGTGAAATATGGCTTCTAGAAGTTGTAGAAATTCGGCTGATCTGTTCTGTTACGTGTGCGGATATTTTACCGATCGTGTTCACCAGAAAAACTTTACACCATTGCTAAAGAAAGCATATGAACTTTATTTTGATTCGAAAGTTGATGATGCAAATAAATCTTGGAAGCCAAATGCAGTTTGTTCGACTTGTGCAAATACATTGGCAGGTTGGTTACGAAAATCGCCGAAGCATAAGTCGATGCCTTTTGGAGTGCCAGTAATATGGCATGAACCGACAAATCACGCTACTGATTGTTACTTCTGCTTGACAAATATCTATGGTTTCACTTTTAAAACTAGAAAGTCTGTGGTTTATCCAAATATTGAATCGGTTTCGAAACCAGTGCCTCATGATCCAATCACGTGTCCGATCCCAGTTCCACCAGAACAATATCCGTTGGACGTGAATGAACCATCAGAAAGTGATAGTTTACCTGCTTTAGAAACTAATTCTGACTCGGATTATAAACCGGTGAATGATGGTGTTCACTTAATTAACCATTCAGAACTTTCAGATCTAATACGTGATCTCGCTCTCACCAAAGGACAAGCGGAATTACTCGGTTCACGACTCAAAGAATGGAATCTTTTAGCGCCCAATACTCCGATATCTAAATTTCGTCATAGACACAGAGAACTTGTTCAATACTTTGAGATGGATGATGACATTTGCTATTGCAAAGATGTAAAAGGTCTAATGGTGCACCTCGGTCATGAGCACATAGTCAACAAATGGCGACTTTTCATCGACTCTTCCAAGACTAGTCTAAAAGCCGTGTTATTGCATAATGGAAATTTATTTTCATCAATTCCAGTCGCCTACTCTGTTCATATGAAAGAAACTTATGACAATATGGCTATACTTTTGGCAAAAATAAAGTACAATGACTACCAATGGCGGATTTGTGGAGACCTAAAGGTCATTGCAATTCTCACGGGCATGCAGACTGGGTATACTAAATTTTGTTGCTTCATATGTGAATGGGACAGCCGGAACAGACAGGAACATTATGCAAGAAAGGTGTGGCCTATCAGGGATCGTATGCAGCTCGGGCATAAAAATGTAATACACGAGCCATTAGTTAACAAAGACAGCATCATTTTACCACCGTTACATATAAAGTTGGGGCTCATGAAGAATTTCGTAAAAGCGTTAGATAAAACGAGCAAAGCTTTCACTTATCTTCGAGAAAAGTTTCCGCAAATTAGCGATGCAAAGATAAAGGAAGGTATCTTTGTAAGACCTCAGATTAGGAAAGTTATTGCAGACAAACAATTCGAGAACTTGTTACATGGTAGTGAACTTCGCGCATGGATGGTATTCAAATTGATCGTCGATAACTTTCTGGGAAATCACAAATCTGTCGACTATGTGCATATTGTTAAGCAGTGCATAGATGCATACAGAATTATGGGCTGTAACATGTCCCTCAAAATCCATTTGCTCGATTCGCATCTTGACTTTTTCCCTGACAACCTTGGCGAAGTCAGCGATGAACATGGAGAACGATTCCATCAAGATATCGCCATAATGGAGTCACGTTATCAAGGACGGTGGAGTGTGACCATGCTTGCCGATTATTGTTGGATGCTTCATCGCGATGTACCACATGCCATTCACCGACGAAAGTCGACTGCAAAGAAATTCAAGCCTACATAACTGTTATACTTCTTGTACAAATGATGTTGTAATACTGTATGCGTTGTTAAAAAACTTCAATTGCGTATTTCTAGAGATCCCGGCCTGATAGAGAAAAACGGTTTGCAGATTTAAAAACAGTGCATTAAAATTGACCAGAAAAACATAGAAATGTTAGAGAAAGAAAAAAAATTTTTTTTTTGTTAGCCAGTGTTATTATTGAATGAATTTAAGCTGTAAGATCAATTTACATTACATGATCACTAAAAATATACTTACACTTTGATAGGCGCGGCGGCACACTTGTGTACCGCGGCACACGGCTTGAGAAATACTGCATAATTGGGAAGCTAGCTCAGTGATTCTCAAGTAGGATATGTCTAGATAAGACAAACAACAATAGTGATATAACTTATATGCGAGGACTTTAGATCAGGGATTCCCAAACAGGTGTTAGAAATACTTGGTGACATGACGGAACAGGCAATTTAAGACTTGATATAACCAACCGACAACTGACAATTTATTCCAGTCTCTAGGAAGAGGACTAAGTACAGGCTATCATATTCCGATGCAACTGACGTTCAACGTCCTCATTATTAAAGATAAGAAAACACCGGCATCTGTCGTTGATATATCTTCAAGAGTAGTTTTGTGTGATGTTGAAAACTTGTGTTGTTCAAATAACATTGTGTACAGTGTGGTTGGTGTAATGGCCAATAACGTACTATAAAGAAGAAGCAGGGTTAGTCAGAGAACCTGGTGACTGAGGTTTTCATTCGCCTCTGCGAAGCAGTGGGAATTTTCATCTGCGTATAGCCTGTCGTTCCATTGTAACATAAACAATTGAACATTTGATTAGATAAACATTAGTCAGGTGAATAAACAACCTAATATGGTCACTGAATTGTCTCAATATACACTGCAACATTGTCGCGAAAGCGATGGGCTCGATATCGTTGGTAATCGAACTCGGACTAACACGGGATAACGCGACTTTTTACTTTTTTTTAGCCAATGAGAGAATTGCAAGCCATTCGCTGCGGGACTCTTAAGCTAGTATGCATAACAATGATGGAAACTGCTGGTGTGCTTATGTGTTCTGATTTCCTTTGGAATTATGAAAATTTGGTGGGAGTGCAAATAAAAATACCATCAAGGTTAGATATTAGAGAGCCGTAGCTTTGTCAGGATACCTCCATCTTGATAGTATGTGCAGTATAACGCTAGATAAATGTGGGTAAAGACAGAAACACATGCCTCTCACGGAGTGCTGCACACTATCGCTTGCCCTTTTGGAAGATAAAAAAGACTGTAGTGAAAGAAACTTATATAGATCGACAGTCAAAATCGTTCGGTTGTAACAAGTCCAAGATGAAGGAAATCGGCGAAGAATGAAGGAACAGGATTAAATGGAAGTTTCAACAACACCACACCCTTGATTTAAATCAGTACATTTTGCCGAAACCTAAACAAATGGATAACCTTTAATGTCAGTGTTCTCTTGATCAAATCTGGGAGGTATAAAAAAGTAGTAAAGCGGGTGAACCGACACTCACCGCCAATTTTAAAAACAGAAGAAAGACAGAGCTCGCCACAGAAACGTTTGCCATCTGGAAGTGTTAGCAGCCTGCCTGGCCTTTGATGCCCTGTGTGTATTTTGAATTGAGGGTTATATTATACCATACTGTCAGCAAGGAGAAGACTGTTGTATACCCGTGATAGCCAGAGAAGCATTCAATCACCAAGTGTACACCTCAGCTCATCTCTGAGAACCCTAGTGCATAGGAATTGCCAGCCACTGTCTACATCAGATTGACAGCTCAGTGCAGTCAACACAAATAAGTTTTTTTTCAAAGAAATGACGGATTCAAAATTTATGGTTGACCACACCTAGAAAAGATTTATGATGATACCAGCCTTTGTTAAGATCAATACAAGTGTAAAGACATTATCTTAAGTCACAGTGACTTTCTTAAAAGTTTAAGAACAATAATTCAAGAACTAATAGTTCAAGACTAGGAACCAGTGAAAGTTAGTATAAGAGACATTATAATATAAAGGACATTTTATTATTTAGTGATACCTCCCAAGAGGAAGGAGTCATGTAACACTCTGTATGTAAAACTTTAGTTGTGTGTGTTACACATTGCGTTTTGTCAATTTTATCATCATTTTTATTGAATACTATCATTCTTATTCTAAAAGAGAAAAGAAGACAAATTGATTAATTGTATCCAAAGACTTAAGTAACTCATTACAGTTTTGTTTGAAGTTGCTTTCTTTTATTAATTTCCCTAGACATAATCATAACATAAGATAGTTGCTGAGAGGAGACTGTCGTAGATTTTATAAGATAGGTCTGAGATGTTTATGGTCCTGTCCGAACAGAGGTGATAGTGAGAACTATGCGAGAGTAAGGTGTAAGAAATAGTTTTTCTCACGAGGTGATAGTGTAAAAGAAAGAACAGTCTCTGGATTGAGTAATTTCTCTAATCCAGCCTATCTTTACGACTATATTTAAATCGGACGCACTTTTTCTCCTTATACAAAATACAAGTTACACTGCACCCACATACAATAAATTCTGTGACAAATACGCACAAACGTGAAAACAAACTATGGATAACATATATGGCAGGGGTTGACCAACTCGATAACTTAAGGTTTATTAAGTTTATTATCACTAGAAAATCACCACACCCAGCATATACATCAATAAAGCATGGTTTACAGACAAAAATATGAAATTAACCCAATAGGTCCTCCCTCTGGTAAAGGAAAAGAAAAGAAGATCCCTACCGAGGTAATTCCCAAAGATCAAAATTTAATAATAGTATATGGAAAAGTCAGTAGGGGAAAAGAAAAAGTTCCTAATAGATCTATCCCGTAAATACTCAGGTTAGTGGGAAAAGAAAGAAGATTAGTATGATGGTGGTAACAAAAGAAAAAAATATGTTTCTCTCTGCATTCAGTCACTCATACTGTGACCACACTCGTATTCGCGTACCCAATAGTTGTTGCAGGTATTCCGTGGAAATAAACACTAACAAGTACTAAGACTATTCAGTGTCATATTATTTTGCCAAATCCAGCCCCAGACTGTCCTTGGTGCTGTCTGCAAATTTCAAGGTAGTCTATGAAGTTGGTGAGTTAATTGTTTCCTGGATAAATACTGTATCACTGCCTTTGGTTGGTTGGAGTAAGATTTATATGTGGTGGTCACCGTCATATGATGAATAATACATATAGTTCCTGTGCTGTCTAGCCTCTGGTTGCTGAGACACTAGGTTACATTATGAAAATGTTACTGACATTAATTATCGGCTGTGCTCTGAGTTTATGGCCGAGTCTGAACAGTGAGTTCTCTTGAGTATAATCCCCGTGGAAAAACTACTGTCATATTTCAGATAAATCTATGCATTTTGCCACAGCTGGCTGATGAGATTGATATAAATGAAAAATCTGGTACTGTTCTGGTCCAGTTAATATTACAATTATTGTTACTATACTGGTCAAAAAAAGAAACGCATAGCTACTGAAGGCACACACATAGCCATAATTTTGACAGTCAATAACTTTTTTAATTTAATGAGTTAATTGTTCAAATTGTACACAAGAATACCTTAGGGATCACCTAATCAATTGACAGTTGTTTTGCATCTGGGTCACGAGAGTTTTTTTTGCGTACGGGCTTTCCCGCTAGTATGGTGTGTGGCCTCCTCTTGCATCGATCAGCGACTGGCATCTCCTGGGCATTGATGCATGGAACTTGTGCCAAAGTCGACTGATGTACTCTGATGCACGTTTAGATGTCACTAGGCGTAATGGCCACTGACTGCTTTGACGGTCGGTGGCTAAGGACGGAAGAAGAAGAAGAAGAAGTTGTGAAGTCAGTGAATAGTGTTTGTAGTGAAAAATTCTAAATACCCATATATAAATTAGAACATAAATGTAAAGCCGAACGAAATAATATAATATGAAAGAAAGAAGAATGGTGACAGACCAGTGCTTTCCCAATAGCGAATGCCTGTGTTTTAGAGCGCCATAATCGCTGAACAAGAGATCCCCTTTTTCTATTTCGTCTGCATAAACTCTACGTAAAGCCTACACGCGAATCACAGTCGTTTCTAAAAATAAAACTGGTACTGTATTTCTTAGAAGACCTTGATATGCAAACTGCATAATGACCTAGATACAAATACTAGCATTAATGTAATTATACACACAAAGTTGACCTAGAAAGACAGACGGGCTTAGAAGAGAGAGAGAGAGAGAGATGCACGGAGGAACGCATGCAGTTGAGCCACTCGCTGTGTGTAGCATCGTAAGCCATCTCGCACTTCGCGTGTATGGCCTGATTTTTTCAAATAAACAGTGTTGCACAAACTAAAGATTTAACAAAAGGTTCCGACTCAATCTTAGCTCTTATTGGGAAACATGACATTCTACTGTTTTATGTCTAAGCTCCTGACTTTATTCTGACAGTACAGAAGACATCCCCTAGTATGGAAGTGAACGGTGGTAACAGCAAATACACGACTATCCTAGAAAAATACATAATTTGAACGAAGCCACTTAGCCCAATTAAAATTATATATTCGTGTACCTTAGGACTTGCGGACAAAGAATAGGTTATGTGTTACGCAAATAGTCTATTAATTAACAAATTATAGCCAAAATACTATAGTGGGGTTGACTGACAGCACAAGATCATATCTGCTTATTTTTTTATGGCATGTTTGGAAAACACTGCTTTGGGGGAAATGAGGCCGACAAGTTAGATACGATTTGATTGGCTGTAGTAAAATGTAAGGCGAAACCTTATTGGTCTAACTGCAAATACAAATATTGTTGTTTTTGGCAACGTATAGGATGGATAGTTTTTTTCAAAGGCTCATGTAAACATGGCCTGATTGGTTAGAACGTTAGATATGGTCAAATAGAAGCGTCAGTTCACTGCCATTTTTGAAAATAAATTCTGTGAAAACCAAGTACGTTGAGAGCAGGCTAAGACTTTTCTAATAAAGGAAAAGCCTGGACAAAGGCAGATCAAAATTGTGCTCAGAATTCATCGCCAGTCATCGTTACTTGTTTAATATTTCCTTGAATTGTGGTAAGCTGGACATGTTTAATATATATTTTCTATGAAAATTGAATGTGAAATGATAAATTATGTCTGTATGTGTGTGGTTCAGTAGCAAACATGAGGCAAAGCCTAGATATTGCTCCACCTTGTAAAAGATTGCCCGAGAGGAGTATAACTGCATATACAGATATATATATATATATATATATATATATATATATATATATATATATATATATATATATATATATATATATATATATATATATATATATATATATATATATATATATATATATATATTATATATATATATATATATATATATATATATATATATATATATTGGATTGCCATATGTAACATGACACCTATCCTATTGTATAGAAGGGATTAACGCTGGAATTGCAGAGGCGTTGTAACCATTAGGGAGAGGAATACTGGTGTATATTGTCACATGAAAAGCTAGCAGTTGGCCTACAGCTCTGAACTTTATGTTTGTACTGTCTTGTACTTCAGTGTGGAAATACATTATATATTAGTTATGAAGAAGGAGGCACACCCTTCTTATTTCAGGGACCGTGGTACTGATGTTAATATAGCAGCACATGGTCTGAGCATTGCTTGATCCAGAAAGCTGGCAGCATACTCCTTGCCCAAGATATCGGCCCTGGTGTCATTTCTATTTAATTGAGAAGCAAGCGAGCAGAGGATACAGTTTTCCTGCAGCCTCTATATGAGCTAAGAATTTGTCAGCACGAGCAGCTCACCCTTGTATAACCCACCTCAATTGAACTTTCATAAATATACCAAGAGGGACAGTAATTGTTTTTAAAAAAAAAAGAAACTGTGAGTCCTTTTAGATTATTTCCACCAGTAACAAACACATGAAGTCGTGATGACAACCAACCATCTAGCTATAAAAGCCAGTATTACCTCATAGTATTATATCACAACACTACACTCATATCATAATACGATTATATGTTTGGACAAAGATCCTGTGTATAAAATTTTGTATATAAACATTGTGTTTACATTTGATTGTGATTCCTGATTCACTGTGTAGTAGGATCAGGATATCCATATATTGAAAGAAATTCAATACAGTGTATAAAAGTTAACACTTGACTTACTTAAGATAACTCTTTAGAGTGTTATGTGTTTGTGATGGTCAGAGTGTTGTAGAGTATTGTGGATTTTACTTAAGTGTTTATCTGTCTGTTGGTTGTTGTGAACTTACACTTCATCACTATCATAACCCTAGACATTAAACGTAGTCATCACAAAATATAAGAATAAGTCTGATTGAGGTCTAAATGGGGTAGCAAGTAAGGTCATCTGTAACACACCAAACTTATTAGATACAGATACCTTCACAGCTGATCTCAGTCAGTACACTAAGTCTCCTCTAACTATATTTATATAATCCCAACGTACCACATATATTGGGGTCCTGTCCGGGATTTTGAACCTTCTCCTAGCACATATATTGGGGGTAGTTCACTTCTGGGAATTATAAAAATTAAAAAGGTATTCTTGGGTGGAAAATAAATAAGGTTGAGCTCTCAGTGCTTGTGGTTGTCCTTAGTATAATTAGTCATAGATAGAATTGTTTAGTTAAACATTGTATAAATTTGCCTGTTAGAAAATGGCAGACCTGATAAAGTTTCGATCTGCTGCTGTGCAGGCTGCTAAAGACTTGGGATTGGACGGGCAAATTATGATTGCTTATGTCACAACGGAATGTAACAAATTTATTGAACGCGAAGAAAAAAGATTAGAAAAAGAGGCTGAAAGAAAGCTAGAGGCTGAAAAGGAAATTAAGAGGTTGCAGATTGAGGCTGACAAAGAGGCTAAGGCATTGGAGGCAGATAGGGAGATTAAAAGGCTTTAGTATGAAGAGAAGAAATTGGAAGCAGAGGAAAGAAGGCAAGCTACAGAAAGAGAAGAAAAGAGACAGGCTGCGGAAAGGGAAGCAGAGGAAAGAAGGCAAGCTACAGAAAGAGAAGAAAGGAGACAGGCTGCAGAAAGGGAAGCAGAAGATAAGAGATTACAAAGGGAGCACGAGTTACGACTAAGGGAGTTAGAATTTCAAGGCCATGCTCCTGAAAATGGTGCCAGTCCCTTTACCTCTGATGCCACTGCTAGTCAGGGAGCCTCCACCTCAGCTATGAGTTTTCATTTAGATCATTTTGTTGAGAAAGACGATGACATCGAGAGTTACCTAAATAGATATGAACTTTTAGCTACCACGTATGGGTTAGAGAGAGAAAGGTGGAGCCTAAAGTTATCACAAGGGCTTCGTGGTACAGCTTATGACGTTTTTGCCAAGATGAGCAGAGATGATCAAGACAATTATGACATGTTAAAGCAGGCTCTTTTTTTAAGATATGAAAAGAATGGAGAATTTTATAGAAAAAAGTTCAGGAATGCTAAACTACTGTCAGGTGAGACATATCACTAGTTCTCTGCACGGTTAGAGACATACTTGGAGAAATGGACGGCTCTGGGGAAAACCCAAGATCTTAAGGAAATGATCCTTATAGAGCAGCTAAGAGAGTCCATGGCTCCAGACCTGAGAAAGTTTCTCATGGAACAAGGTGCAGAGAGGCTGGGTGAGTTACTAAATGTTGCTGAAAGATATCAGGCCGCTCAAGCTGAGGTAACAGGTAATAAATATAAACAGGTAGACAATTTTAAGGCACCACAAAATTTTAATAAATTTGATCATAGAGATCAGAACAAAGGTAAGCACCAGTTTGATAGGCCACGGTATAATAATAAAAATAAAACCCCACAATTCGATGAAAGGAAATTTGATGAAAGAAAATCTTTCAACCAAGGAAAGAGGTGGTGTAACAATTGTCGAATAAACAATCATACCACCAAAAATTGTAGGAAGAAAACTACTAGTTTTGCTGCTATGAAATCTGGGAAAAAGGGAAAAAAGGGCAAACCTGCGGAACTACAGGAACCGTATCACCCCCCAGTGTGTGAAGATGTAATCTGTAATGGAGTCACCATAAGGTGCTTACATGATACAGGTCTAGATTATGATTCAGTTGTAAGTTCTCACCTGGTGCAAGCAGATCAATACACCACAGAAACAGTGGAGATTCAAGCTGCAACCAAGGAAGTAGCAATCATGACACTCCCTATCGCTAAGATACATGTGAAAACGCGATATGTGGAGGGAGTAATCAAAGCAGCAGTGATAAATGAACCAATCTACCCTCTGATATTGGGGTGTAGATATGTCTTCTTGGGGAATCCCAAGAGACTTGTGATTTTGGCCACAGTGCAGACCAGATCACAGTCTAAAAAGGAGGAGGATAATCCAATAAATACTCATCCAGATGAGATGAGGAAGGCACAGGCGGAGGACAAAACACTCAAGCCGTGTTTCAAGAAATTGCCCAAATGTCATACACCTCCAGGCAAGGGAGAATTTTATATGAAGAACAAGTTGATTTATAGGAAGGCTGGATCTGAATCCAATGGTCACGGACAGCTGGTCCTTCCCACTTCATATAGGACTAAAGTGTTGGAACTAGGGCATGCGATTCCCTTCAGTGGTCATATGGGGATCAGCGCAACAGGACAGCGTATAGCTTATCATTATTTCTGGCCAGGGATAACTGAAGATATCAAAAGATATGTAAAATCCTGTCCAGAGTGCCAACGAGTAGCACCAAAGCATTGGACTGCACCAGCAACTCTAGGGGAAATGCCCATAGTGGGAACACCTTTTGAGAGAGTTGCCGTGGACATTGTGGGACCTCTCACTTGAACCAAGAGGAGGAACAGCTACATTCTTACTCTGGTGGACACCTGTTCTATGTGGGGAGAGGCGGTAGCCCTGTCATCAATTGATTCAAAACATGTGGCAGAGGCATTACTCACAATTTTCACAAGGTTAGGCTTTCCCAACCAAATCTTGACTGATAATGGCTCTCAGTTCAAGGGGAAACTAACCGAAGAAGTTTTCAGGATCTTTTAAGCCAAACACTTCCATTGTAGCCCGTACCATCCCCAAGGAAACGGCCAAGTGGAAAGATTTAATGGGACATTGATATCGATCCTGAGAAAGTTGGCACATGAAAAACCAGATACATGGGACCAGTACCTTTACGCCGCCCTCTTTGCTTATCGGGAGGTACCCCATAGTTCAACCGGTATGGCCCCGGCAACATTATTATTTGGAAGGCCAATAAAAGGTCCACTCGAAGCTCTGTTAAGAATGTGGACTGATGAAAAGGCAGAGGAAAATATTACATCATCATACCAATATGTGAATGAGCTGACCACTCGTTTAAAAACTGGCTGGAAACTTGCCAATGAAAATTTGAGACAAGCCAGGAAAAAGCATGCTGCCTATTACAACAAGAAAGCTAAAGACAGAGATTTGGCTGTGGGAGAGAAGGTACTGCTTCTTCTACCCGGTAGCCAGAATAAGTTGCAAATTGGATGGCAAGGTCCATATACAGTTCTAGAGAAGGTATCTAGAACAAATTATAAGATAGATAAGAAGGGGAAAGAAAAATCTATCATGTGAATCTCCTGAAGAAATATTTGGAAAGAGAAAATCAGGAAGAGACACATTTGCTGACCTTGTCTATTGCAATGGAGATGAAAAAAGAACCACTTTCATCATTTGAATATCCATTAAACCCCTGTGAGACAGCTGCATAGGTGAAAATCAGTACACATTTAACGAAAGATCAGAAGGAAAGAGTGCAACAGGTTCTAAATGATCATACAGAGGTGTTGACGGACCG
Source organism: Oreohelix idahoensis (assembly GCA_024509875.1). Taxonomy (NCBI): domain Eukaryota; kingdom Metazoa; phylum Mollusca; class Gastropoda; order Stylommatophora; family Oreohelicidae; genus Oreohelix; species Oreohelix idahoensis. The sequence continues at coordinate 109,293 of JAMPIV010018352.1, read as the reverse complement.
TCCGGGGCATACAAATTTATTGGAATATGATATGATACTTATAGACCCAACACCTGTATGTACAGGGAGCCGCGGTAGCATAGTGGTTAGTGCACTGGCTTCCTAGCGCAGTGGTCTATGGTTCGATCCCCAGATGAGGCGGGAATTTTTAGGCCACAAATGGCTCCTGGGTCGACCCAGCCCCAAATGGGTACCAGAGCAACTCTGGGAAGGTTAAGGCGGCCGGCGTGATGCCGACCACATCACCCCTCGTGTGCCGACGGTCAAGATAATATGGGCCTAACACCATATTCCCAATATGCCTCAATGGGCGTGTAACGGGTTCCTTTACCTTTTTTTTTTTTACCTGTATGTACGAAAGCATATTCGATTCCTTTCGCTAAGGAGAAAGCTTTGAAGGAAGAGATAGACTATTTGTTAAAGGAAGGAATTATTTCACACAGTGAATCTTCGTATAGTTCCAGTGTGGTGCTCTTGAGAAAACCCTCTGGAGAACATAGACTCTGTATAGATTACAGAAGACTGAATGCTATCACAGAAGGTCAGGTGGATCCATTGCCGGATACAAATCAGCTGTTTGCCAGGCTGAATAAAGCTAAATATTTCTCAAAGGTGGATCTGAGCAAAGGCTACTATCAGATTCCAGTAAAGCCTGAGGTTAGACCTTATCTAGCTTTTAGTACCTCAGAGGGACACTATGAATTTAACAGATTGCCATTTGGATTGAAAAATGCGCCCAGTGTCTTCTCTAGAATGATGAGAAAATTGTTGGATCCTCTGAATAATCCATGCATCACAAACTTCATGGATGATATCCTCATAGCGACAGAAACATTTGAGGAACACATCAACTCTCTGATTATGTTGTTTGATCGACTTAGAGAAGCGAATTTGACAGTCCGACCAACCAAATGTTGCGTTGGATGTAAAGATAATGGCTGAACAAGAGATCCCCTTTTTCTATTTCGTCTGCATAAACTCTACGTAAAGCCTACACGCGAATCACAGTCGTTTCTAAAAATAAAACTGGTACTGTATTTCTTAGAAGACCTTGATATGCAAACTGCATAATGACCTAGATACAAATACTAGCATTAATGTAATTATACACACAAAGTTGACCTAGAAAGACAGAAGGGCTTAGAAGAGAGAGAGAGAGATGCACGGAGGAACGCATCCAGTTGAGCCACTCGCTGTGTGTAGCATCGTAAGCCATCTCGCACTTCGCGTGTATGGCCTGATTTTTTCAAATAAACAGTGTTGCAAAAACTAAAGATTTAACAAAAGGTCCCGACTCAATCTTAGCTCTTATTGGGAAACATGACATTCTACTGTTTTATGTCTAAGCTCCTGACTTTATTCTGACAGTACAGAAGACATCCCCTAGTATGGAAGTGAACGGTGGTAACAGCAAATACACGACTATCCTAGAAAAATACATAATTTGAACGAAGCCACTTAGCCCAATTAAAATTATATATTCGTGTACCTTAGGACTTGCGGACAAAGAATATGTTATGTGTTACGCAAATAGTCTATTAATTAACAAATTATAGCCAAAATACTATAGTGGGGTTGACTGACAGCACAAGATCATATCTGCTTATTTTTTTATGGCATGTTTGGAAAACACTGCTTTGGGGGAAATGAGGCCGACAAGTTAGATACGATTTGATTGCCTGTAGTAAAATGTAAGGCGAAACCTTATTGGTCTAACTGCAAATACAAATATTGTTGTTAATGGCAACGTATAGGATGGATAGTTTTTTTCAAAGGCTCATGTAAACATGGCCTGATTGGTTAGAACGTTAGATATGGTCAAATAGAAGCGTCAGTTCACTGCCATTTTTGAAAATAAATTATGTGAAAATCAAGTACGTTGAGAGCAGGCTAAGAATTTTCTAATAAAGGAAAAGCCTGGACAAAGGCAGATCAAAAGTGTGCCCAGAATTCATCGCCAGTCATCGTTACGTGTTTAATATTTCCTTGAATTGTGGTAAGCTAGACATGTTTAATATATATTTAATATGAAAATTGAATGTGAAATGATAAATTATGTCTATATGTGTGTGGTTCAGTAGCAAACATGAGGCAAAGCCTAGATACTGCTCCACCTTGTAAAAGATTGCCCGAGAGGAGTATAACTGCATATATATATATATATATATATATATATATATATATATATATATATATATATATATATATATATATATATATATATATATATTGGATTGCCATATGTAACATGACACCTATCCTATTGTATAGAAGGGATTAACGCTGGAATTGCAGAGGCGTTGTAACCATTAGGGAGAGGAATACTGGTGTATATTGTCACATGAAAAGCTAGCAGTTGGCCTACAGCTCTGAACTTTATGTCTGTACTGTCTTGTACTTCAGTGTGGAAATACATTATATATTAGTTATGAAGAAGGAGGCACACCCTTCTTATTTCAGGGACCGTGGTACTGATGTTAATATAGCAGCACATGGTCTGAGCATTGCTTGATCCAGAAAGCTGGCAGCAGACTCCTTGCCCAAGATATCGGCCCTGGTGTCATTTCTATTTAATTGAGAAGCAAGCTAGCAGAGGATACAGTTTTCCTGCAGCCGCTATATGAGCTAAGAATTTGTCAGCACGAGCAGCTCACCCTTGTATAACCCACCTCAATTGAACTTTCATAAATATACCAAGAGGGACAGTAATTGTTTTAAAAATAAAAAGAAACTGTGAATCCTTTTAGATTATTTCCACCAGTAACAAACACATGAAGTCGTGATGACAACCAACCATCTAGCTATAAAAGCCAGTATTACCTCATAGTACTATATCACAACACTACACTCATATCATAATACGATTATATGTTTGGACAAAGATCATGTGTATACAATTTTGTATATAAACATTGTGTTTACATTTGATTGTGATTCCTGATTCACTGTGTAGTAGGATCAGGATATCCATATATTGAAATAAATTCAATACAGTGTATAAAAGTTAACACTTGACTTACTTAAGATAACTCTTTAGAGTGTTATGTGTTTGTGATGGTCAGAGTGTTGTAGAGTATTGTGGATTTTACTTAAGTGTTTATCTGTCTGTTGGTTGTTGTGAACTTACACTTCATCACTATCATAACCCTAGACATTAAACGTAGTCATCACAAAATTCAAGAATAAGTCTGATTGAGGTCTAAATGTGGTAGCAAGTAAGGTCATCTGTAACACACCAAACTTATTAGATACAAATACCTTCACAGCTGATCTCAGTCAGTACACTAAGTCCCCTCTAACTATATTTATATAATCCCAACTTACCACAGTGTTCAACCAAAATTTTGTTGCTTTCACGTGCGCGCAACATGAGCTGTGGTCAAAAATTGCGTCATAAACACTATTGACCACTGCGTTGTAACGATTACAAAAACGAACGCAATTCATGTCAACAAGTGCATTTGACACTGTAAAGAACCTTTGAGGATGTTTTCTATAAACCCTAGCACCAAATGTTACATACAAACTCATAAAAACGCGCCCTCGGATAGCTATGCGTTTCTTTTTTTTTGAACGGTATTGTTTGGTCTCTCTCATGTAATGAAGAAAATGAACCGCACAGGTCACAGCACGAAGACTCAACAATATTATAATATTTATGGATGTTTATAAGATTATAAGACCATAGGACCATAAGACGACTAAGTATCTGGTACTTCATATTGCCATCTGTGCCAGATAACTTCATAGTCTGACTATACCTATGACAACCAAACACTATTGCTCATTTCTGTGTCTGGAGTATGTCTTATAAGACCAGAAAACTTATCTGGCAATTGTATACTGTGTATCATCTGATACATTTTTTTTTCCAACTAACAACTACACAAATTAACCTCTCGTGATAAACATATATCTCTATAGTCCGTGGATATGGTTCATTGTATCTGGATCCTTAAAAAAGTGCGGTTTTATCATCAAATACAGTCTGTTCCAAAACACAGAATATTTTTATTTTAACCAGTGAGTGTACAAAATTAATCTTCTCTTGACAGTTAAAGATTCATGCTGTGATTCAGCTTATAAGGTTTTTCAGGATTTTCTAATTTTCTTTAGTACTAAGAATACGAAGATGCTGGCAGAGAGAATGCATCGGGCCGGGGCCTAAGTTCTAAGTTGGTTTGAAAACAGCTTTTAAAAGAGAAGATATGCCACAGCTTGGTGTTTGTGCGCTGAATTTTGTTCTTTTTACTTATTTTTAAAATCGTAACGCCCGCTTTCACTCGAGGCGAAATCTCCAGTTAATATGTCTAACCTGAGTGATTTTTACGTGAGTATCCCTTTTCCCTGTAAGCTGACAGGTGTGTTCTCACCATTCAGGTAGATACTTGCTGTCATCGGAGATACCCGTTAGAGGTGGGTCGGCTCAGGAGCCGTTCAGGTTATTTCAGTCCCTCGTCGACGACACTTCTTCAAATTTTTTCGTCAGTGATCGAATTATTCCAGTCGAAGTCCTGATCGACGACATGCTTTCAATTATACTTGCCAGGGCTCGAACCTGGGATCTCCCGATCGCCAATGCAGTGTGGTAACCACTTCACCAGCGTGGCTCCCGATATGTGTACTGAAAAGCTGTATACAGACATGTGAAGCGCCCGCATCAGTATTTCTGGGCTTTGCTGCCTAAGTTGATGTAAAACGGATGAACTGTGAGAATCACGTTCTGGGTTGGTAGAGACCGGGTGAAGATAGTCCCTTTCCCTAGTTGTATTTCCTGTGTTGCAGTTATTTGATTCAGGGAAGGAATGGGTATTACTTGTAGCCCAGTCGTTCCGTTCGTCTAGTTGTGTCTGGCAAGCAGGTAGTGGCGGGGGTGTCTGAAGTGTGGGTAGTAGGGGAGACATTTCGTCAGGCAGATTAACTTGGGGGACGGGATTATGTGTAGCTTTGTCAGATAAATGAGTTTCAGCTGAGGATGATGATGATTGGTTATAAGAGATTATGCGTGGATTCACTGAGTGTAAAATGTATTTTGTGTCATTGGTGGATTAATATGTTTGTTTCTGCGAGAACTTTACATTTTTGGTTAGGTAGCTAGTCCCTAGCTGAGAAGTGTGGACGTGGTCTATGTATAGCATCTTTTGTGGCGCACCTGACAATGATAAAAAAGTGTGTTGTTAATTAACGAAATATGATGTTTAGGGCAGAAATGATATAATACCTTGTATTTTATATCTACAGTTTGGCGTGTTTTACCATTGCTGGGTGGAATTATTGACGAAAAAGATATGGAGGTGTTTGAGAATTTTGGTTTTACATGGTCACTATTTTCTGGAGATGCTTAATGGATTAATAGTTTATCCATTTATGCTATCATTTATTCCTACGTTTACTGTAGAACTGAGATGTTTTGTGTTGAGAATTATTTATGTTGAGATGGCTTATTTAATTGGTTGTTCTCACTATTTCAGCTCTTGGTAGTGGTATTACTGTGACTATGTCCTCTTGCGTTGTTGACTGTTGCGTGCATATTTTGACGCACATATTACAAAAATACGATATGGCTATTTAATATGGAAAATATATATTTGCATTTATTTGTGTATGAAAATGCTTCCTGTGGTGAAGCTAGATAATCCATGATTGATTTACACTTTTGATTATATGAGTGATCTCTCTTGATATTGATTCGGCGTATGGATATTGAATTCTTGTCAGTTCTTATTTGTTCGGGCCAGAAAATAGATTAATTTTGCTTGTTATGTTTATGGCCTGAATTCATGTGTACTACTTGTCTAGTGCAAGTAGATTCAGTCGTATATTGTATATCTTTGTATGTTCAGGTCGGACTATATTCTTTCTGCCGGAATCTGGCGCAGGTATTCGTAGTCCTACTGGGTTGTGATGAGTTCCGATAATGTCGCCGAGAATGGCTGAGTGTTTTCCAGGGCTGGTACTGTTTAAGGTTTAAAAGTGATTTGTGGATGTTTTTTCCAGGAGAAGTTTGTGTCTCTGCAAGAGTCTATTTGTCAGAGATCCTCCTCATATACCTTATTGTGTGATTCGGACTCCAGGTAATGCCAGACCCTATTGTTGATGATCTCGAGTCGGTTAGACCCAGATGGAACATTGTGCTTCGTATCTCTAGGGTCGTTCTTGTATCGACGAAGATGACAGGCTTTTCCTACAGCAGTTATGTCTACATGAAGCAACTTGATTACTGTGGAGCTGTATGGAAAACTTTATGAAATTACTTATATGCACATTCTAAATTAACTTTGGCTTATATCTACCCTTCTGCTGGGTGAGTGAGCGACTACTCAAGAAGGCGGCCATGTTGTATTCCTGTCATCATTTTTTGATCACTGTCAAGAGAACAGATTATGCATCTTACTATCGGGCAGTGGTATAGAGATCTTGTTATGAGGTGAAAACCCACTATCGTGGTTTATTACTATTATACAAACATTGGACATATTTCAGCTTAAGAACTTAGGCAAGAAATGAAGGTTCGTCCAATGAACTCTTTGTATGTTTACCGATCCTCATTGACGCGTTCAGTCAGTAGAGGATACGGCGATTATTTACCAGAACAGTGAATGCTACCTTAGATTGAATGATATTTCAATGCTACATGAAAGTATGATCCACGATTCAAATAACCAATGAATTTATGTCAACATGTACCCATGACTGTATCCGTGTTGTCCAAGTGTGCGTGCCTTTATTAAACCATTGAAACGTCAGCGGCAGTTCAAGTCGTCATTGCCTTGCATGAGAGTGTGTGAGAAATATCATCAAGTGGTCTGTTACACCGAACTACTACACCATTCGCGTTACTTGACACTCCCACTCAATGTCAACATGACAGGGTCATCCCAGATGTATGCGAGCCTCTACACATTTATTCAACAGGCGAGCCTCTACATCTACAGATTGTTTCAACACTGCTGTATTTAACTTCAACATGGAAAAGATATGGAGGTGTTTGAGAATTTTGGTTTTACATGGTCACTATTTTCTGGAGATGCTTAATGGATTAATAGTGTATCCATTTATGCTATCATTTATTCCTACGTGTACTGTAGAACTGAGATGTTTTGTGTTGAGAATTATTTATGTTGAGATGGCTTATTTAATTGGTTGTTCTCACTATTTCAGCTCTTGGTAGTGGTATTACTGTGACTATGTCCTCTTGCGTTGTTGACATTCTGTCACTGTGAGTACCTTTTGATGTGATGTGTGTTGTGAGGCGCGTGTCGATGGTGCTATGGCTGGGGTCGTGCACTACGGCGTTGTTGGTGCCCTTGATGTTCTTCTTGATGGAGGTCTTCAACGGATGTTTGTGCGGGGTGATGTGTCGGTGGGTTGTGTGGTTTCATAGCTGAGATTCGTGGGTTGACATGAGTAACCATCTGGATTATCTGTAGTTATATTTGCATTAAAGGTAGAATGTGCTAGTTCCAAGGCAGGTTTTGGGATATCATCATTAGAAAGATTAGTAATAAGAATCCAATGACGATATGGGGAGCTCTAGACAGAGCTTACTAGGCCAGGACTATCAAGTAGCACAAAGTCAAAATGTCTGGACTTACTCCCATTGGTTATTTTATCATTGCTGTTACTGCATATTATTAGATCGTGATGTATAAAGAATGATTTACTCCCATTGGTCATATTATCATAGCCGTTACTATATACTAGGCTATAGTGATGTATAAAGAAAGAAGACTTCACAGGCACTGCATGTATCTCTGAATCTAGATTCAGAGGCGTAACTACGGCCCGAATAAATCGAGGGTGGGGGAGGGAGCACCGAGTGGACCCAGGAAAGCAATGTTCGAACGAAAACCTCACCTATATATGTATATACCTTTTTAATTTATGTATACTGTCGTTGAACGTCATATCATGTGATAGTTTCTGCTGACAGAAATAACAGGGATGAAGAAGACATAGAGAGATCTTGAGTAGGACCTGGTACACATGTGTTGGTAGCCTATACTCCTTGGGGAACTGAAGGTTACTGATGATGATGATGTTTATGAAGATGGTTATTTGTTTCATTGTTTATACAGGTTTACCATATATTGATTATAGTTGTTGAGCCCATTATATAAGGAGGGCCTCATGTCAAATGTGCCCGTGGCACCTTACATTGTAGTTACGCCACTGCCTAGACTCCACGTGAAAGAAGCGAATGTATTATGTGGAACATATTATTCTTTAGTCAGATAACAAATGTATTCTACCAGATGCAACTAAATGTTCACGTGATTTGAATGGATAAAATAACAGGTAGTAGTTAGTATGATAAAGATCTCAGGTGGTCATATGTTCTTGTTTATGTTTTGTGATGACTTATGAAAGACACTAATAAATATTTATATTTTGAGAAGACTTATGAAAGACACTAATAAATAGTTATATTTTGAGAAAACTTATGAAAGACATTAATACAAATTTATGTTTTGAGAAGACTTATGAAAGACACTAATAAATATTTATATTTTGAGAAGACTTATGAAAGACACTAATAAATATATATATTTTGAGAAGACTTATGAAAGACAATAATAAATATTTATATTTTGAGAAGACTTATGAAAGACACTAATAAATATTTATATTTTGAGAAGACTTATGAAAGACACTAATAAATATTTATATTTTGAGAAGACTTATGAAAGACACTAATAACTATTTATATTTTGAGAAGACTTATGAAAGACACTATTACATATTTATTTTTGAGAAGACTTATGAAAGACACTAATAAATATGTATTTTTGAGAAGACTTATGAAAGTCACTAATAAATAGTTATATTTTGAGAAGGCTTATGAAAGACACTAATAAATATTTATATTTTGAGAAGACTTATGAAAGACACTATTAAATATTTATTTCAACAACAAAATAAATTTAACAAAAAAGAACAATACCGCCAAAGTTCAACTTTGTCAAATACATTGACCATAAATGTGTTGTGAGTGTCCTTATTAGGATCAACCTTTCTCCGGCCTGTTACTCTCGTATTTCCAGAAAACCAGCCAGCTCATCATCATCATCAGTACCTTTCAACTCCCTGTGGAGTACAGGTCCTCAATAAAAACATGTCACGTGTTATTGTCACGTGCCATCAATTAAATGTATGTCAATGTCTTATATATCCTTTCATGTCTATCGCCATTTCTCTTCTCTTTATGTATTTTGGTGCTCTCATTCTACTTCATCGATCCTTGTTATTTCAGAACAATGACTGCCTTGTATTGATATCGACTAATTTTGTTATGGTGTATCCTATCCAACACGTTCCAGAGGTGTCCGTCTGTTATTTATCATCAATTCAAAAAATTTTTAAAGGTTAATGCTCCTTCATGACTTGACGGATGATAATGATGAAAAGAAAAAAAAACAAGATGTTACTTAATATGACATCAGAGACGTTCTTTAAGACACGTTCCTAGATAATATTGGACCACAAGGTCTTTTATACTTAGACATGCGCCGTAATATAACCGTCAGTCTTTGTGTGCTTAGGTTGAACAGGGCGCGCCTCGTGAAAACAAGGCAAAATTTAAATAAAAATGGGTCACAAATATCAGTTAACATGCACTAGTATGACAAACATCTCGCAAATGTTAAAAATAATTAATAATAATAATATTTTAGTTTACAATGTTTCTTGTGTCATATTACAACAATTACGTTATGAACTAGATTGCTGTAGCAGGCAGTAATTATTTATAAATATATTTAGCTCTGTATGAATTTGCATCTCCATAATGCATTAGATAGTTGTGACTGACAGTTGACTAGCTCCTCACAGGCACACGTGTCGCCACCATTAAAAGTTATGAAATACACACTTACTTAGTCGTTCCTCTTCTTCCGTGAGATGTAGAGCTTTGGAGGAGAGAGCGCCATACCTATTCTATCGGCTGTCTTCCTCCTGGCTTGGTTCCATTCTAGTCCTCGGTCCTTCAACAATTGTCTAATGTTGTCCTCCCAGCGGACTTTGTGTCCTCCTCGTGGTCTGGATCCCTGGCTTTTAGTTTCCCATGCTTGCCGTGGTAGCCGATCTTCTCCCATTCTGCAGACATGGCCAAACCATCTCAGTAGGGACTGTTCTACTTGGGTCTGCAGGGGTTGGGCTTTTATGCCTTGGCGTATCGTCTGGTTGCGGACCATGTCTTTTCTTGTTATTTCAACCACCTTCCTCGGATACCTCATTTCTGAGGTTTGGATCTGGCATTTGTGGGTTGTAGTCATTGCCCATGACTCGCATCCATGCGTCAAGACTGTGATATAGGAGGAGCGATAAACAGCCATCTTTCTCTTCTGACCAACTTCTCTTTTGCTGATGAATCCTCGATTCATGGCCTGAAAAAGTCTCCCAGCAGCTGCTCTTCGGATAGCCAACTCTTCTTTGATGCCTCCCTTATGGTCTATGACAGCTCCAATGTATTTAAAGTGTTCGACTTGCTCCAGGACCTGTTCTCCCAGCTTAATCTGATGTCTTCTGTCCGCTCGTGATATCCCTGTGGTTTTTGTTTTCGAGCTGCTTATGATCATCCCTCTCTTCTCCAGCTCTTCCTTCCAGACTTGCAGGTTAAAAAAAAAAGTACAGGAAATTTAATAGTTAAAACAAATGTGTAATGCGGATTAAGAAATCTGATTATATACATAATAATACAAAGTGCAATAAGGAACTTGCTTCAGAAACGAACAATAATATGAAAGTCAATTCACATCTAGTAAGGTTCTGAAATAAGACAAGTTTCAAAGCTGCTCTTTGCCTTTTAAAGATAATGCTGTTGAAACCCACAGTGGAATGTCTTCACCTATTGTAATCTGAACTTTCAACTTTACTTTTGCCTTGCTTACGGTATTGGTACTGTAACCTATTTTAAAGATGCATATCATAACAAAATGCTAAACGGAAGCGAAGGCATAAATCACTCTTTTTATTTTGGTACTGTCTGTTTCAGAAAGACACGAAGAAAAGTTCAACGTCTCATTTTGTGGACTGTTCTTTATGGTGTGCTTTTATTTAAAGCTGTGTTTTATACAATCTACTTTGTGCATACCACTAAATATGACTGCAATCATATGTATAGGATACTTTTCACATGTTACAGTTAGGCAAAAAACATCTCCTACTTTTACCTTTAAAACGCACGAATCCTATGGCATCTAAAATATTTGTTTTCATCATTAGCTTTTGTCTGCTGAAAAGCTGATTCACAGCTGTATTTTCAAACCACAATTTCCACACATCTATATGTATCACTAGAAGATCCTTCACGTAGAATCACTTACATTTACGATCTATAGTATGCCAAGCACTGCTTTAAGATGTCAATCAACCCCCCGTACATTTTCCCCTGGGTCAACCTTTATCTTTCTTCCCAAAGTAATATACCTATGATTTGGTGGATCAGTATTGATCCTCAAAAGATGTCCAAACACTTCTATCCTTTTCTCTCGATCTTTACTTTACCAGACGTGTGTAATTTATTTTCTTTGGTTTGTGTAGTATTAAACCTAACGTTTGAAAACAAAAATATCCCATTCATTAAGATGTAAACCTCACAACATGACTACAAAGTGAAAAACAACTATACTAACATACCTACTCAAGAAGCAATGAACATAATGTGGCAAAATACATATTTAAGAATGCTTTCTTACTGCCGTTAGAAAACCCATAAACTAAATTCACCTAAGTAATACTACTGATAAGGGTGGATTTAAGGCTGACTTCAATTACCAACCCTATCGACACCAGGTATATTATAGTTGTAGTGTAGGGTGTCTTATCTGGTTTTTGTTGTTGCTGTGTGTAAAGTAGTTAGATAGTCCACAGAGTTACAGCACAGGCAAAATGACATGCGAAGTCATAAGTGGTAACTGCTCTTGACGTGTTCATCATTTATTTCACGCCACAATGACAGTTACGTTACATACGTCATAAACATCACAGTTCAATGAATTCAGCATTCTAAAATGATATTGGTGCCAACTGATAGTCATGTAGGATCCAATTCTCATCAGTCATAGAGTAAACAATAGTTCAGTGTATTCAGTGTCATAAAGTCTTAGTTCATGGATCTGTATAAAATGATATGGCACAGATCTGGATACCTAAGGTTCATAAATATTAATCCTGCAACAGTGTCAGCTGCAGATCATCAATGCTGGTTAGATAATAATAAATACTCCCCTCCTGATGCTGGCAGATCAGATGTACACAATAAGTCCATTATCGTCCGCACGAGAATAGCATTTCAGGAGTACAGGTCAAACTGACCTTTATAACATTCCTAAGTCTAACGCTCGACCTAGGTGCAATCGCTGGCATAGCGAATCCTGGAACATAGAAATAGTTCTGTTGGTCTAGAGCGACCCATGTATATGTATATATCTCAGGTATAAAAATACCGGTGGTGAAATTCCTAGACAAAGGACCTCTCCATTTAGTAACACACAAGCGAGCAGAGAGCGACAAAATGTCAAACATCTAAGGTAGATCATAGAGTTCAATAAAGGAGGTATTACCTTTCTTCGGAATCAACACCACAAAACATACGCCTCCAGGCGGTTTTTGAATAATATAGGGAAGCCTCGTTAGCTAACTAACTCACAAAAGGACTATAGAACTCCCTATAAAAAATCACAAGACGCCTCAGCGTCCTTCTCTGCTCAGTTCATCTCAACGAAAAACTCTGGGCGGAAGACGACTCTAACTTTCTTAAAGTCAGACATGCGCAGAACGCATTCACCTGAGTAGTAATCAAAAACGAGACGATGGTAAGACATTCCAGAAAGATTTTGCAAGAAATCGCGCCTTATATGGACAGCAAAAGAATCCTCAACACTGGTTTCAATCATTCTAAGTAACAGTAGACCGATACTACCATATAAGGAGAATGACCAACACATCGTTCAAAAAGTGGACCGATGAGTCCCGTCACAAGAGAAGGTAATCATCCTTGTAAACTGTAATCACAGTTAACCAAGATTTATCTAGCTTAGACTGTGCGAAAAATTCAATTATACAATTCAGGCAAGTTAAATATACAATGTCTTTAGAAAAAAATTTACAATGTCTTTCGAAAAAATTATACAATGTCTTTAGAAAAAATTCTGTGCGTAACAACTACACCCTACGGTACGCATCATTTTAGAATGTGCAATCAATAACTCCTCTAAAAATTAGATTGCAACCTTCCTACATATTCTGACAAGGTTAAAAAACAAAACAAAGAAACCCGGATGTTAAATACAGATGTATGAGCAAGCTTGATGCGAAGTGTAAATAGCAGATTAAACATATTAATTCTTGCACACATAGAATCAATGCAGATACTCGTACATGAGATATTTAAGGAATGACAAAATATGCAATAACAAAACAAAAACAATGAAAAATGGGGAAGGGATTATGCCTATGGGAGCAAGGATAATTTTAGTTCCCCAAAATTTAATAACACTTAAACTTGATCATAATGAGCATTAATACACTTCCATTTTAGGCAGAACTCCTCTGCTTTCTGAGACCCCTGTGACGTGTAATACAGTAAACAACGCAAAATGAGGATTAACTGTGAACTGTATCATGCACAATCAACATATATAAACATAAGAACAACTAGTTCTTGACCAAATATCATTTGTCAAATGGTGTTAACACTTGTCACATTTATGTATTTTATACATCAAGGTCAAGGAATATTCATGCAACAAATGACAACAAAATAGATTTGAATATTTAATCAGTTCTTATGATTGTTTTTTTTTTCTTTCTAAATGTTATATCTAGTCCTCATTATTACTGTTACGTTGTCTCCTGTGGTCACTTTGCGTGCACTTGTGTGATTACGGAGTATCATCCGCAGATTCAGATATCAGTTTGTTCTTGTGAACTTTTTGATACGGTTTTCATGTTCAGCCTGTCTCTCCTTCATACATTCCTGCTGCTCTTCTCTATTCCTCAGTGCATCCTTCATTTTCTGAACAAGCTGCTCATGCAGTTCATCTGTTCATGGTCCTCTATTTTCAGTGGCTTGGCAAACTTCATTGATGTGGTTGGCATGTTCTTGCAATTTGGCAAGCATACTCTTCAACTGATTATGACGATTTACTTCATATGTGTCCATTTTCTGTGACAGTTTCATCTCTGATTTAGCCTCAAATGATTTTACCATTTCATCTCCAGATGTGTGAACTTCTTGCACTTTAAGGGAATGTTCTCTGAGACATTCCTTTAGGGCCTTGATCTGAGTCTCACGATTCTCTCGGCGAATCTCCATGGACCGTCTTAGCTTGTCCTTAGTTTTCTTACCAAACTGTTCACTCTCACTTTGTGCCTTAGTGACAACCTCAATTGCTTTCTGTCTCTCCTTTGCAAGTTGTTCCAACCTTTCTTGCTCAGTGAAACTTCTACGTTCTTCAGTCCTCTTAAGCTTATTTTCAATCTGTTCCTGTGACAGTTCTCTCTTTTTAACACCATTTGGAGGCAACTGCAAAGGTGATCTCACATTTTCTACTGATTCTGGCTTTAGAATTGCATCGAAGGTGATACCACCTTGTTTTGCTTTCTAGTTTTCAGTTGCCATCCTATTTTTTGTAATACCTTGACAAACGCAATCAAATTTATTTAAGAGAAGAGCGAGAATAAAACGTAACATTATTAAATTATAAAATTTTAAGTTGCAACATAAACAATGGTACAAGTTTAGCATTATAAATTTGCATTCATTCATTCATTCATAACCCTCCACTCCCAAAGTCCTCCTGTCACGTGCCATCATCTAAATTGCTTTCCACGTTCTCCTCATCATTTTCACCTCTGTTTCCAGCTTCCTTCTCCATGTACTTCTTGGTCTACCCGTGCCTCTCTTGCCCTTGGAATTCCAGAACAAGGACTGCCTTGTAATGCTATCAACACGTTTCCTCAGCGTATATCCTATCCATCGCCATCGTCGTCTTCTCATCTCTTGTTCCACTGGCACTTGTCTAGTTCTTGTCATCAGTTCCACGTTGGTAACAATAAATTTTCCTTAACTGCCTGTAAAAAAATGTATTTTAACAAATACTTGCCATAAATATATATTCCTTGTTTCTGTGCAGGTTCTCTCCCGTTACTACTAAAATACCGCAATAAATTCCCTTATAAAAAGAAACGTGCTCACATATTCACTACATAAACAACACGTACCGTTATTTCCATAACACAAACGGTAGTAGGGGCGCGAGGTGTTAGAGATTTTAATGAACTACGTTCAGCTTATGATTGGGAGACCAGTTCCATTCCCCTGTACCTTTGCATTCTTTAAATGTGCGCCACTTTCAGTTCCGGCAAACCAGGCAGATTATCAAACCTCCCCTTCGAGTAGAATAAAAGATGCATAGGACTGAGTGATACAAATTAAGGCACCTCTATAGTGGTAATTTGTGTAGTTAATAAACTAGACAAAATTTTGACTAGACTAGATTTTGCGTAGACAAAATGTTTGGATATTAGACTGGCGTGTTAAAGAATCTATACCTCCACTTCCATCACACAGAAAGAGAGGAGATGCCAGATAGGAGATAAGAAACATTTCTAGTATAGGACGTGATTAATACCAGAAGTAATCGATACAATTAAAAGTGCTAAACTTCAGATAGTGTATACAAAGTCACTGTTACCAGGAATGTCCCCTAAGTACTAAAGCTGGAATTTGTAGATTAACGGGAAATGCTATTTTGTTATGTCTCCTTGTTTCTGGTACTAGTTCATGGTACACATTTAGTGGCATCAATCCTAAGAGAGAGCGCTGGCACTGCGCGTGGTGATCCCGGTACGACCGGGCCTTCCCAGTTCATAGGTTAGCGAGGCAGTAGTTTGGCACCTGTGTCCATAAATCGCAGCCCTCGGTCGTGATGTTAGGAAGCCGTCGCATCTCCGTATCGTGGCTTGAAAACAGTCTCGAAAACAGCCCCGCTCTCGCAATGAGTCGTGAGCCGGCAGTCAGTAAGCTGGTGTCGCTTTCGGCCAGCCCTGTCCGACTAGGGGAACGTCTTGTCGGCAGGCGGCCAGTGGTTCTCGCAAGAACAAAATCGCCTGGGCCGCCGGAATCCGCTCTGCACAGAGCGCTGTCTCCCTCCCCGCGCGAGCGACGAAATGGTCGAAGAAGACGCACGTCTGTTCGGACAGTTATATGGTTGATCCTGCCAGTAGTCATATCATCATCATCATCATTCTCCCTTGGCCATTGACTGACATGACTAAGCAGTCTCCGGCCATCACACCTTGCGGCGTCATAGGGCAACAAGAAATTATCCGTTGTTCCGTTACACCTAACGGCGTTTATTGGTACAACAGATTATTAATTGTTGTTTCTTTGATCAGTGACAAGCAAGCGGATGATCAGTCCACTGTGCCCCGAACTTGCCCTCGAGTGTACTCTACTTTTGCCGCCATAAAACCATTTCACCATGCCAGCCATACTTCTATCCAGCCAAAATTTTATTCGGGACCGAAGGTCCGCGAAAAAGGACAGTCTGGTACAGGCACAGCTCTCGCTCACTGCCTCCACTATGCTGGGAGGACCCGGCGACCGGGACCACACACGGCTGTCTCAAAGATTAAGCCATGCATGTCTAAGAGGTTCTGTCCATTTTGGCTGGAATTAACCAGGAAGGATCGATGGTTTTATAGCGAGTAAATGTATACTTGAAGGCAAGTTCGGGCACTATGGGCTAATCACCTGTTTGTCAAACATTTTGAATACATGTTTTGCCCAGGAGCCTTGTGCTCTTTGGGTCACCTCTACACTTCGTTTTACGGGGTAGAAGAGGTTTCGAATCTTGAGAGACGATTCTAGAAGACATCCCAGGAATATTATTTGTGAAACCGACGTGTAAAACTAACGTAACCTCCACAAAACGTCAAATCGATTTCATATGAGAAAAACAATAATACATATTAGCATCACTAACCCCATCCGGACCTGTTTTTGTTAAACCAAACATCCTTATTTTAATCTTGTTTTCTAAATATATTTCATAAATAAATATAATATATAATATATAATAGCCCCTTCAGTCATAACTGACTATAGGAATGCGCCCATGAGGTGACAGCCCTCAGCTGCTTATTTTCCTGGTGCTCCTTTCGACGTTTTCTCCCCTCCTCTGCTTGTTGTGTGAGCCTCTCTTCGCCCAATCTGAGGTGGCGCCGTAAATAGCATCGCCACTTAGTGCGATCGGCAGCTTCATCCTCCCATGTTGCTGGATCCATGTCCAGTGCCCTCATATCTCTCTTGCACACATCTTTGAACCTCAGCTGTGGTCGCCCAACTGTTCTCTTGCCATCTGCTAATTGTCCGTAGAAGATATCTTTTGGGATGCGACCATCTTCCATGCGGCGAACATGGCTAAGCCAGCGAAGTCTGCGCTGTCAAAGCAGTGTATACATACTTTGAAGGCCAGCACGTGACAACACCTCGACATTTGTCACTTTATCTTTCCACGAGATGCCGAGGATGCTGCGTAGACACCGTAAATGGAAGGTATTGAGCCTTCTTTCTTGCTTAGCATAGGTCGTCCAGGTCTCGCTGCCATATAGGAGTGTGCTGGTGACGCAAGCATTATATACCGCAGCTTTGGTCTTCATTGTGAGTTTGGAGTTTCCCCAAACACGCGATGTGAGGCGGGCAAAGGTAGCTGCAGCTTTGCCAATGCGGCTGTCGATTTCTGTATCCAGTGAGAGTTTGTCATTGATGGTAGACCCTAGGTATGTGAAGTGGTGCACCACTGCCAATTCATAGATATCGATAGTGATAACTGGTGCAGCACCCACATCCTGACTCAGCACATTCGTTTTCTTTAGACTTATTGTGAGGCCAAAGTCCTTGCATGCTTTAGTGAAGCGATTCATCAAGTTCTGAAGCTCCTGTTGGCTTTGAGTGACGACTGCAGCATCATCAGCGAACAACAAGTCTCTTATAGTGACCCTTCTGATTTTTGTTTTTTTGCCTTCAGCCTTGAAAGATTAAACAGACGGCCATCTGACCTAGTGTGAAGGCATATTCCTTCAGTTGCATCTCTGAATGCATGTTTCAAGAGTAAGGCAAAGAAGATCCCGAAGAGGGTCGGAGCCAGAACACAGCCTTGTTTAACGCCACTTCGTATGTCAAAGGGCTGTGACGTGCTTCCAGCATATTGGACTGTTCCCTTCATGTCGTCATGGAATGACTTTATCATTTCCAGCATTTTATAAGGGCAGCCTAATTTCAGGAGGATTTTGAAGAGTCCATCCCTACTAACCAGGTCAAATGCTTTTGTGAGGTCTATAAAGGCGATATATAAAGGCCTTTTCTGCTCTCTTGATTTTTCCTGAAGCTGGCGGACAGAGAAGATCATATCTGTTGTTGATCTACCAGCTCGGAATCCCCACTGTGACTCTGGATATATGCGCTCAGCTAACTTGTGTAGTCGCATTAAGACGACTTTGGCAAAAACCTTACCAACAATACTAAGAAGAGAGATGCCTCTGTAGTTATTGCAATCACTTCTGTCTCCTTTATTTTTGTACAGTGTTACAATCTTGGCATCTCGCATGTCTTGAGGAATAGTTGTCTCTTCCCAGCACTGGCACAGCATCCTATGCAGGGGATGTAATAGCGTGCTCTTACAGCATTTGATTAAATCAGGAGGAATCCCATCACTGCCTGGTGCTTTGCCAGAGGCCAAGCTATCAATGGCCTTGCTAAGTTCCTCTAATGTTGGTTCGGCATCCAGCTCCTCCATAGTTGGCAGACATTTGACAGCATCAAGGGCTGCAGGTGTAACGGTATTTTCTCTAGCATAAAGCTCAGAGTAGTGCTCGACCCACCTCTCCATCTGCTTACCCTTATCAGTTAGCTTCTCTCCGCTGATGGTTTTTAGCGGTGCCGTCTTACTTTTTTGGGGGCCAAGTGCTTTCTTTATACCGTCATACATTTGTTTAATGTTGCCTGTTTGCGCTGCGATCTGGATGCTCTCACTGAGCTGGAGCCAATAGTCATTTGCACAGCGTCGAGCAGTTTGTTGAACTTTGCTTCTCGTAGCCTTCAGGATCTGTAGGGTTCTAGCACTCGGTGAACGTTTGTATTCATTCATAGCACTGCGCTTAGCTTCAATGACAGGTGCCATCACATCTGATGAAGCATCAAACCAGTCATTTGACTTTGCCGTTTTCTTACCAAAGGTGGCAAGTGCAGTACTTTGAATGGTGTTCCGTAGATGCTCCCAGTTCTCTGTAATAGTATCACCATGCTGAGGGCTGCTGAGCACTTTCTTGAAGGTCGCAGTAAATTGAGCGATCATGACAGGGTCTGACATCTTGCTGGCATCAATGCGTGGTTTCCCTTCATGTCTGACACGATAGAGTTTTCTTGGTTGTGCTCTGATTTTGCAGCAAACCAAGGAGTGATCTGTATCACAGTCTGCACTATGGTACGAGCGCGTGGAGAGCACAGACCTGAGAAGTGGCCTTCTGACGAGAATCAGGTCCAGTTGGTGCCAGTGCTTGGATCGTGGGTGTCTCCATGACACCTTATGCTGGGGTTTTGTCTGAAAGTAGGTGTTGGTCACGCAGAGGTCATGGTGGACACAAAGCTCTAAGAGCCGTTGTCCATTTTCATTCATCTTGCCAATACCAAACCTGCCCAGACATGAAGGCCATGAAACATTATCGGCACCCACTCTAGCATTAAAGTCACCTAGGAGAACAAGCTGTTCTTGCCTAGGTATGCTTTTGATGACTGCTGCTAGATTCTCGTAGAACTCATCTTTAGCTTCTGAGGCAGAGTACAGAGTAGAAGCATACACACTGACAAGGGTGATGGGAAATGTGCTAGTTTGCAGGCGGAGCGTTAACAGGCGTTCTGATCCATTCTCGCGTGGTTCAACCATTTTAGTTAGCGATTTTTTGACCGCAAAACCTACTCCGTGTTCTCTAGTTTTATTAAGATCTTTCCCTTGCCAATAAAATGTGTAGTCCTTCTCGCTCACCGTTCCAGAGTCCGCCAGGCGCGTTTCCTGAAGTGCAACTATATCCACCTGAAGTCGTTTAAGCTCATCATTAATTATGGCTGTCTTCCTTACATCGTTTACATCCTGTAGGTTTTCGGATAGTCCAGTCAACATAGTCCGGACGTTCCAGCATCCCAATCTGAGAGTTTGCTTATTTCTATTATTCTGATAATTGCTTGGTGCAAAATTTTCTGTCCACGGTTCGGGTTTGACGCTAATCCCCATGCACCCAATGGGGAAAGCAGACAGTGGCGGGACAACACCTTATTGACTGGGGGCTGCCCAGCTTGAAGTGGGCGGTAGCTGTCCAGTGAGATTCTAGAACCTCTCCCACTGTCGGAAGTAGCCCCTGGCGCCATGCCCTACGCCAATTGGGCAAAAGGCTTATAACCGGTAACTGCTACTTCCCGTGTTTTGCCGACACCTATAGGGTGAAGCTGGAGTGTCCTCTCCAGGGCGCGAGCTTGGGCACAGTTATATGGAGATCAAGCTGTTGCCAATAAATAAATATCAATCTGTCAATATCCTTTAGTTCCCTAAGGAGCATTGACCTTTAATAAGCACATGACACGTCCTCCTGTCACGTGACATCAGCTCAATTTTTCCTCATCATGCCCACTTCTGTCTCCAGTTCTCTTCTCATGTGTTTATTTGTCTACCTCTGCCTCTCTTTCCGTGAGGATTCCAGAACAAGGATCGCCATGTAATGCTATCAACAGGTTTCCTCATTGTGTATCCTATTCATCGTCAACGTCCTCTTCTTGTCTCTTTTTTGAGACACAAAAATAAGCAACTCAAATGTCGTCAGTACTATTATATGGCTCAGAAAGATGGAGAACAACAAAAACAACAACAAAAAGCTACAACCATTCATAATTTAGTGCTTGGGTAGAATAGAAGGATTGACATGGTATTAATTGTTAATCTACAAACCCTAGTTTTAGTACTTGCAGGAAGATTCCTGGGAACAGTGACTATAAATACACTATCTAAAGTTTAGCACTATTGGTTGTAATGATTACTTCTGGTATTAATGATGTCACTGAATGGTACGTATATTCAAATAGAATTAAGAAACCAACTAGAAATAATTATGTTGGCACATTATTCTATCTCCGACCGGAAGATTCTATAATTTGGTTTTCCATATTCTATTTTTTCGTTTCCAATACATTCAACTGATGTCCCAAAAACTGGATGTGTTATTCTCAAAACAGTAAATTAATATGAAACAAATATAAAGGTATGTTATCAGGCACTCGCAGGAAATAAAGAAGTAGAACACCAGACAACAGAAAAACAACAGACATGAGTGGCTTACCCAGGATTGGAACACTGGACCTTCCGTGCGACAACCCCGCCTAGCCATGCAAGCGAATCACACTATCCGCTCTGCCATCTACGCATCAGGTTTCCCTCCCTTATTTGTAATAAATATTCTCAAAACATGCTGACGTAGAGATGGAATAAAGCAGTAATAGGGCGTCAATTGGTTCGAGGAATCAAATCCGACCAGGCATGGAGGGTGATGGGGAGAGAAGGTATGTTTCAAGGTTTTATTGATGGCACATTCGCCGGATGTAAAACGTATGTAAACGTTTAATTTTTTTTTTGTTTAAATTTTATTTGTCGTTCCTTCCACTTTACAAAAAACAGGTACATTTTGCATTAAATACAAGAACAATACATTGCATATTACATATGAAACCTTGTGCGCACTCTCTCTTCCATTATGTACTTAAACAAGTTAAAAAATAAAAGGAATAATTAAATAAACAAATACTTTAAAAAAATATAAAAAATAAGTAATTTAGATTTTATATAGGTTTAAAGAAGAACAGTGGAACAAATAAAGTTAATTTAATTTTAAAGAAGATTTTAAAAAATGATTTAGAGCTAATCAAATTCCTATTTAGTTCATAGTATTTTACATATAAAAAACGAACACTTGCTCACACTTTCACATGCACACTTGAACTACTGTTTTGACACTCCGAAATGAGTCAAAGCATTTAAGAAGGAACATGAAGAAGAGAAAGAGTCTGGAATCTGCACCTGTATACCGATATATACATACACACACATACATACATTCGTTCCTTTTTTTTATCCTTGAGTTGTATTTCTTTTTCAATTAACTAAAACCAGTACATTTTATAATATATATAACCACTCACGCGTACTCGCACTCACTGGCACACTTAAAAGAAAGTTTTCATATAAACTCGTTCACACACACATTGAAAATTGCACCCATAAAGCTAAATATGGCTATAATTATTTAACATATGTACAGTCAGTTCTGGGTTGAAATTAGTTTCCTACCACCCCCCACCCCTAATCCCTTCAAACTTTGATATATTGTGTTTTTTTGTAGGTATAATTGTGAGAATAAGTGGGCGTTGTACTGTTTCCCTTCATACACCGCGCAGTTCCTACATATCCAGACTAAAAATTTAAATTCCACTAGCAGGGTCAAAAGTTTCAGTTCTACTTGTTGTGTACACTTTGGTAGGGAATTCAGCATGATGGCTCTATACATGTCAATACTGCGTGTAATGTAAGCCGTCAATTCCTTTTTCAAAATTGCTATTGTAGAAGTAACTGTACTACAGTAAAAATACAAATGATCTTCTGTCTCCTGTGCATTGGTGTTACATAATTTGCAATTTGGGAGGTTTCTCCATTGTGCAACAAGGTTTTGCCTAATAGGTGTCATGCTATATAATAATCTAAAGGTGACTTCCTTTGCTGGAGGAGCAAGTGGTAACTCGTGTAGGTCCTAAAAATAGGTTGGTAATCAGTTATGAAATAGTTGTACCCACGTTTTATCCTTTTCACAAATGAGGGTTCTTGTGCACTAACGAGATTCATGTAAATGGAACGTGTTTTGTTGTAATAAAGGTGTGTTTCCTTGTATGCATTGTTTGTAGAACCGTGGTAAAGTGCCAAAATGATGAGGTTGATTATTTTTGTAACGATACACGTTAGATAATCTCAGACCAATATAATAATGAGCCAGGGGGTATTGTTCAGGATTTTTAACGATTTCTCCTATGTACTTGATTCTTAAAGCTTTTATTTTAGTTGCTATATCTTGTAAAGGTACTCCCCCTCTATCTTTTGGTTGTATTAACGTTTTATGCTTTATACAATGTAAAGTGTTGCGAAATAAGAATGTTCTTGTGAGTTTGTTTATTCGTGTAATAATTTCTTGAGGAATGGTTTGAACATTTGCTATGTAAATCAATTTAGGTAAAATAAAGGTGTTGATTAAAACCGATGTTCCGAAAATTTTAGTAGTTTTGTATTTATATCTTTCTAGTTTTTTTATTTTTTATTTGCTCTAACAAGTTTTTCCCATACCTCTGTGTTTCTTTGTGTTGGTGTGGCAGTGTATGTAATACCGTAAATTTTTATTTCAGTTGGAGCAACTGATGTACGACGAAGAAACAGTACCTCGGTATCAAACATTGTCCATTTTTTTTTATGTAAAACTTTTGCCTCGTATTGGCGAGGCTCGTCCCGTTCAACTTAGTCGGTTATATTAGGGCGCGTGTCTAAATATAAAAGACCCGTAGGTCTGGAACGGTTATTTTTTTTTTATGTAAAACTTTTGCCTCGTTTTAGCGAGGCGCGTCCTGTTCAACCTAGTCGGTTATATATATATATATTTTTTTTTTTGGTTAAAAACAAAAATTAAATTTAAGTGGAATAAAAAATATATAGCACATAATGTTTTACATTTAATTATAATATAAATATAATGTATAATGCTCAGTGCACAGAATATACATACATTGTAAATGTCAATTGTCAAATATACCCAGATTAATGCAGATTTGGAAAAACAATACCCAGATACCCAGACGGAAGCCAAAAAACCCAGATCTAGTAAAAAAAAATACCCAGCTGTGGCAACACTGCTGAACGTAAAGAAGAGCAAGCGAGGACTGGCAGCCTTAATTAAAAACAATGGCTACTGCGCGCTTCGAACAGAGACTACTGTTTCACCTTTATCAACAGCTCGTGATATTAGTAATCGAATATGGGCTAAGAATAATCAAACTGTTAGTGTCACAATGTGAACGACTGGAACGCATTCAAAATGAAAGGATGCAACTAGTTTTGGGCTGTACGTGTGATACCCTCATTGTGATGATGAGATACATGTTCGGATTGTTGTCGATTAGATCCAGATACGCGATGACCGAGGCAAAAGCCTATATGCACGTAACCACCGACAAAAGACATCTCCTACACGAGAACGTAGCGGACATCAAAGGTGCAAGAATAAAGAGGGGGATGTCATGGATGGCACAGGCAGAGACTACGACTGGTCAGGTGACCAGGGTTGAAAATATATCCAAAGGGGAAGAATGGAGTAAGTCAGGGGAGAACAACTGGATAAACTACTAGCAGGTACGTAATCATTTGCCTTGGCAGAGTGTAAATTAATATGAAACAAATATAAAGGTATGTTATAAGGCACTCGTAGGAAATAAAGAAGTAGAACACTAGACAACAGAAAAACAACAGACATGAGTGGCTTACCCAGGATTTTAACCCTGGACCTTCCGTGCGACAACACCGCCTAGCTATGCAAGCGAATCACACTGTCCTCCCTGCCATCTACGCATCCCCAAAAAAGGATGTTTCAATGACAGGTCATTAGTGCGAACCTATATACAAAAAAACCGAAAGTTTACCATGGGCTGTTCAGCCTATTAATGACGCAATCACTTCTGTTGTTAACCTATATATCAGTATTGGTCAGTCCAACAAGACAAAGACCTTAATACTGTGTCCAGTATGATAGTAGACTTAGAACAGTAAGAACACGACAGAGGGTAGGTTTGGTATTGTATAAACATTTATAACACATAAGGAAGGGAAACCACGAGGCCTGTAAACAGTAAATTAATATGAAACAAATATAAAGGTATGTTATAAGGCACTCGTAGGAAATAAAGAAGTAGAACACTAGACAACAGAAAAACAATAAGATTACCATACTTAAAATATTAAATATGTCTCACGAACTACATTAAAGTAGGCTGCAAAAAAGAAAAAAAAGCTAATTTAAATTATTTATAGATTAAAATAAGTAATAAACCACTTTTGAATTTATATTTGCGTAATTTTTTCCCTTAAAGATATAAACTTACCTTAGTAGACTCCCCTGAAAAATTCAAACCAGACTGATCTATCTATCTATCTATCTATCTATCTATCTATCTATCTATCTATCTATCTATCTATCTATCTATCTATCTATCTATCTATCTATCTATCTATCTATCGATCTATCTATCTATCTATCTATCTATCTATCTATCTATCTATCTATCTATCTATCTATCTATCTATCTATCTATCTATCTATCTATCTATCTATCTATCTATCTATCTGTCTATCTATCTATCTATCTATCTATCTATCTATCTATCTATCTATCTATCTATCTATCTATCTATCTATCTATCTATCTATCTATCTATCTATCTATCTATCTATCTATTATATACTACTGTAATCTGATTGGTTTCAAGGAGGATTTTATTTTTGTTTTTGTGTGGTTTTTTACGTTCGTTTTTATTGTTTATGTTTTTTATTGTTTTTTAACGTACTTTATTTCTTAATTGTAATTTGATACTGTAAATGTATGTTGTTATATTACATTTATAATGTTCATTGCATCTAAATTAATATTTACAGCAGATGTAAAGATGTATGTATACAGAAGCCTTCCTCAGCCTTTTTATCTTGAAGGAACCCTTTGACACGAAACTTATTCCCCAGTATAATGAGCTTCCAAATAGATGTCACGGGATAGATTTCGTAAGCATCTTACTGTATAATATTTGGTGTATAAATTGGACTGACACTCAAGACAGTACGTACGCAAATGAATAACTTGACAGAAGTCTGGGTCACAGTTCCATACATATAATCTCAACAGCATAGTCCTGGACATCAGTTACAATAGTACAAAATACTTGCATCATTAGAATATGTATACTGGTCACAAAAAGTAGGGGATATTTTAAGATGGTATGTATTATTTTACAAAAGAGTGGATTTCGTATTTTAATGGTTGTACGGACATATCGAGCACGCTCTTCTCCACTCTCACGTGCAATATCATGTTGACCTGGTGACTCGTGATGAGTAAGCCAATCCCAAGAACAGAGGTGGGGCCCATCCGTAAAGTTCACACTTTATTCTTTTTCACAAAAATGCGTGTATCTCGGGTTTGATGAACACTACTCACCATGGACACGTATAAAAAGACTCTGCAACAGATAAAATTTCTTTTCTTCGTCATGGAACGTTTGACAGAACAGCAGAGATGGAAAGGCATAGGCATGTTGCAAACCGGAAGTCAGCAAGTGGATGCTGCTCAGAACCTCAATGTTTCACAGTCAGTTGTCAGCAGACTGTGGAACAGGTATCAAAATTTCCGCATAGGGGGCTGATCTGCCTCGGACTGGCCAAGACGTTAAGAGTCACTACACGCCGCTAAGATCAACTTCTTGTTACTCAGGCCATCAGAACTCGGACTCTAAATGCTACTCAACTTCAGCAACACCTTCAACAGACCACTGGGATCCGGGTCTCAACTCAGACAGTACGAAACCGTTTGCACCAAGTGCAACTGGCCTCACGCAGAGACCGTTTGTAGCTTTGCCCATGTCACCACAACACAGGCGAGCAAGAATGGATTGGTGCCAACGTCATCATCAGTGGACCAATCAACAGTAGGCATCAGTGATGTTTTCTGATGAGTCCAGTTTCGTTTTGGATTTTCATGATCGTCGATTACGTGTCTGGCGACGGCGAGGTGAGCGTTACCAGCCTCCTGCAACTGTTGCACACAACCGTTATGGAGGTAGCAGTGTAACGGTGTGGGCAGGCATCTGTATGAATGACAGGACCGACCTTCACATATGCCAGGTCAATATCACAGGGCTCTACTACCGTGACAACATCATCGAGCCTATTGTTGTGCCATTTGCTCAACGGCACGGACCAGATTTCATCTTCCAGGATGACAATACACGTCCTCACCGTGCTCGCGTCGTCAAAGATCACCTTCAGATGCAGCATATCCGAACGTTACCGTGGCCGCCGATGTCCCCTGGCCGACCTGTCTCCTATTGAGCATTTGTGTGACTACCTGAATAGACGCGTCCAACAACGTCCAGCCGCTCCATAGACTCTTCAGCAGTTAGCCCAGGCCCTTCAGCAGGAGTGGCAGAGAATTCCTCAAGACAACATCAGAAGGCTTATTTGCAGTATGAGACGTCGTTGCAATGCATG
Organism: Oreohelix idahoensis; assembly: GCA_024509875.1. Taxonomy (NCBI): domain Eukaryota; kingdom Metazoa; phylum Mollusca; class Gastropoda; order Stylommatophora; family Oreohelicidae; genus Oreohelix; species Oreohelix idahoensis. The sequence goes on along the minus strand of JAMPIV010018352.1, from coordinate 81,900 downwards.
TTTAGCGGCAAACGGGGGCCCTACACGTTTTTAGAAATATTGGAATATTTTTGTGAAAATGAAGTACCTACCCCGCCTTGGTTGCCAGTGCGACTAAAAGCATGTGAGTAAAGCCATAACACTTCTTATACCACAAATGTCTTGTTATGATGCTCAAGTTTACTTGTACGAAGGAATAAATGAACTAATTTGAAATATGTTGTCTTTGGATAACTTTTAAATTCAATATCCCCTACTTTTTGTGACCAGTATATTATAGTCATCCTAAAGTACTGGTAGCAACTACATTCAATGTAAATGCGGCATTCACCCCTCGCACATATATCTCTATGGTCTGTATTCAATGTAAGTGCGGCATTCACTCCTCGCACATATATCTCTATGGTTTGTATTCAATGTAAGTGCGGCATTCACTCCTCGCACATATATCTCTATCTCTGGTCTAATCACCAGGCATCCAAGTTCCTCCAGAACTTCACAGCGCGGGAAAACCACGACGCGCTTATAGTGTCGATACACACGAGCTTTCTATCAAAGCTCCTATTAGGCTTCCAAACACTGGAACAGCCAGGGTCTTATAACGTAGACCTCCTACTGGCGCGGGACAGCAAACAACGCGCCTTCAAACAATAACATATAATGGTCTTACCATAGACCTCCTTCTGACACGGGAAAACGACGTGTCTTTTAATCCATCCACTTCCAAGCGCGGGACAGAACACAACGAGCTGGTAAGTAACAATACATAAAGGCCTTGTAAATACACCTTACGTGGAACATCATCGCGTCACATCTAATATATCATAATCAAAATCACAGACACTATTCACATCCTCTAGAAAACACCGACCGTCTCCCACGACGGATGGCCACAGACTCTCCTTAACAGCTCAGTATACTTCTCTGACAAGTATGCTACTACATTCACTTCGCACGCTTTTCTCATGTGCCGTAAACCTCAATTCACACATGAACGCCCCTGAGTAATCTTCAACCACGCTACGTGCTTCTAAACAGTGAACTTTTAAATGTACCATTCCAAGCTTGCATACTTTAATAATAATACACTAAAACAGGTTACATCATTCTCTACCCACACACACGTATACACGTTATGTATCTCATGACACCCTTGAAATAAATTTTAGGTGTCAGTTAACCCCTTGAATATAAATTATTATATCTACAGCTCACGGTACGTTAGCGTGATCATTAAGTTGTACTACTACTTAGTCGTTCCCCTTCTACCGTGAGGTGTAGAGGTTTGGAAGAGAGAGCGCCAGACTATTCTATCGGCTGTCTTCCTCCTGGCCTGGTTCCATTCTAGTCCTCGGTCCTTCAAAGATTGTCTAATGTTGTCCTCCCAGCGGACTCTGGGTCGTCCTGGGGGTCTGGATCCTTCGCTCTTTGTTTCCCATGCTTGTCGTGGTAGCTGATCTTCTCCCATTCTGCAGACATGGCCAAACCATCTTAGTTGGGATTGTTCTACTTGGGTCTGCAGGGGGTGGGATTTAAGGCCTTGTCGTATCGTCTGGTTGCGTACCATGTCTCTTCTTGTTACTTCAACCACCTTCCTCAGATACCTCATTTCTGAGGTTTGGGTCTGGCTTTTGTGGGTTGTAGTCATTGCCCATGACTCGCATCCATATGTCAAGACTGGGACATAGGTGGAGCGGTATACAGCCATCTTCGTTTTCTTACTAACCTCTCTCTTGCTGAGGAATCCTCGATTTATGGCCTGAAAAAGTCTCCCAGCTGCTGCTTTTCGAGTGGCCAACTCTTCTTTGATGCCTACCTTTCGGTCTATAATAGCTCCGAGGTATTTAAAGTGGTCGACCTGCTCCAGGACCTGTTCTCCCAGCTTAATCTGATGTCTTCTTTCTTCTCGTGATATCAGCATGGATTTTGTTTTAGAGCTGCTTATGACCATCCCTCTCTTCTCCAGCTCTTCCTTCCAGACTTGCATGTTGGATTGGAGATGTGCCTCTGATTTAGCAATCAGGGCAACATCATCAGCAAATGCCAGCTCCGAAATACAGACCTGTCTCATCTTCCAGTACCCCACTGAATACTTTCTTGTTTTCTCCTTACATGCCTTGATGACATCGTCCATGATCATTAAGTTGTTATTATAATAATCCAATAAAAATTGCTAATCCTTATTGAGTAGAGAATGATTTCTTTTGGTGGTCTGTTTATTTTAGCGAACTTATTAGCCTACTGCTTTTGTGTGGTTCTCACTTCCAACAAAGGATATCAATTCTTTTGTAAGTCAGTAGTGTAGGCAGTGCCGGATTTACATATGTACTGAGCGTGCTGCAGCCCTGGGCCTCATAATCTAGGAGAGGGGGGGGGCCTTTGCCTCCAGCCAAAAAAATTCAAAAATTCACCATTAATTTTATTCCAGTTGTAATGATAAAAATCAGGGGCGCACCTAAGCACAAATCCAAAATTCAGGAATACATTGATGGAAGTGACCAAAGCACACATTCTTGATTCTACTATATAGGCATAGTTGCTAGTAACATTAAACACGTATCGCTGGATAACAGTTACACAAATACGCACTTACTGTTTTAGTAAAGTTTGTGGAGGCTTTAACCCTTCGCTTTTCAATTTAGCCAAAAGGAGAAATTGCCGCCATTTCTTGCCAGCTTCGCCAAAATGCGAATGTATTATAGACATAAGTTAAATTCCGAAATAGAAACATTATGAACATTAGTAGAGCCTAGAGTAATGTCCCGTGCATTTTGAAATCAAGTGAGGATTCGTTTATACCATTGTGAATCACAATAATATTTAATTTTGACTTCTAGTGTTAAAAATAATGAGTAAGCGATATGAAAGTGGTGCTAGTAAACGAAAGCGACAAATGGAACAGAAGGCAATACTGAAGCATTTACATCCAAGCACGTCATATGGCTTTGTACAGCAGGCAGAACCATCCTGCATAACCTCTCAGATACACAACATTTATGTTTACAAACATAAGCAAATAAAATAGACTACACTGAGTTGTCTGGGCAGACTAATGAACAGCCAGTTTATATACAGAACACAGCCTCTATTCAAGGAGAACTGCTGTCAGTAACTACCACTACAAATACGGAAACTTCTGAAGAGAGTGACAATGAAGTGAGAAGACCTATAGCCAAAGAATTATCACAAGGCGCTGAAGGAACATCCCACGAGATAGTTAACTTTTCTCTAACTAAATTACTCAACTACAGTATTTAGAGGAGATGATGAAACATTTGATTCTCCAAACAATTGTAACTTTTTTGGATTGCTTGAATTAATTGCCAAATTTGATCCCTTCCTGCATTCTCACATAAATCAGTATGGAAGTAAAGGCGGGGGTCAGCCATCGTACTTATCCAAAACTATATGTGAAGAGATTATCCAGCAATACTTAGCGACATTAATCAAGCAGGTTATTTTAGTTTATCAGTTGATTCAACCCCTGATGTTTCCCATGTTGATCAACTTACTGTTATTGTTAGATATGTTTCTCCTAGTGATGGATTACCAGGTGAACGCTTTCTGAGGTTTTTTGAACTGAAAGATCACATCTGAGAGAATATGGCGGAGCGGATACTGAACTACTTCAGTGAACTTGAAATTATTTTCAGTAAATGTAGAGGTTGGAGCTATTATAGACCAAAACGGAGGCATAAAGTAGAGTTGGCCACTAGAGATGGCTACTGTGTGTATGGGTCGAAACAATGCGTCGAAACAGCATCGTACCCGAACGATTCGATACACAGCCTTCTTGCGGTGTCGATACAGTGTCAGTTCCTGTCTGTTTTGCAGAGACACACTGTCTCACGCAGATTCGACACATAGCCTGCTTCGTGTATCGGAACAGCAGTTTCAGTTCCCGTCTGCTTCGCTGTTTTGCAAAGAGGCACACTGTATCATTGTCTCTGTAGTGGTTTTTGATGTTATTGTATGATTGCTATGTTATCTAATGTACTGGATGAGGTCAGCTGTGAAGGCTCCTGATGATAAAAGTTTATGTGAGTACAGAATGCCTTTCCGCTACCACTTACGACCTCAAACAGACCTATTCTGCTATAATGAATGTTAGCTACGTTAAAAGTCTAGGGTACTGAAATGTAATGTGCAGGTAATGAAATACACAGACACACACATGTAAATATTTCTTTATTGATGGGGAACACAGTTGATGAATCCACAGCAGGCCAGGTCTTTACTTATCTGGCCTGTGACGATGCAGTACAGAAGTCTATTGGCCCACTCCTCACAGTAGCTGGAGCAAAATATTAGGCGGCACAGGCATCCGCTCATGTACTTCTACAAAAGCATCTGGCACAAGCGTAGTGCCAGATCAGAAACTCTGAAACCAAAATGTGTGCCATGTGTCAACACTCTATTTACTGCGCCACTCTTACACACAACACAGCAAAACAACATTACACAGATTGGGTCAGATCTCTCTGACCAACTTAGCCCATCTCACCCAGTTGTTATCAAATAGTACCAGTTTCCCAAGACTACATTGCATCCGAAATATGTTCAATAGTTTCCTCTTCCATCCACTAAGGTGGGTAATATGTTCCCACTGATCTCAAATACAGGTCTGTCTTCCATAGTCTTAGATATGTTTTTGTTACGTGCAGTCTTTGATATCTTACAATATTATACATTGGTATTCTTGTTATCTTCGCAAATATTTTGAAAGCAAAATAGTGCTTAAGGGAAAGTCATTATTGCGTTACTTCCCTTGAAAGTTGTGTCGGCTCTTTCGATCAAACTCCGCGGATAAATCCATTTTACTGCGATTTATTCGTTGTTTGGGTAATAATAGATTGTTCTTGCTTCAGAATATCTATGGCCTGAATTTATGTGTATTGTTTGTCTGAGTAGGACGAGTCTGTCTTATATCTGTATATCTTTACATATCTAAGTCGAACTATATGTTCTGTTGTCTCTAGAGAGGTCGAAGGCTATTCGGCGGATGTGTCGCTAGAGAGTGGTGTGATTTGGCTTCGTCCTGATAGGGACTGTGTGTTTTCCATGTCGGCCTGTCGCCGGGGAAAAAGTGATCTCAGTATTTGTGGGGAAGGTGATAGTCGTCTAAACCTATCGTATATGCTTTACCCCAGTGTTTAGTCGTATTGCCAAGGAATGGCAGTTTCATATTTCCTATACCAAGGTAATCAAAGATACTCTTATGAACTCTCGATCGAAGCCACCATTTTCGATAGTTACGATTTGAATGTCTAAGAGAATATATTTGACTCGATGAAAACGAGTTCGATTCCTAGCAGCACTATATCCTGTAGATTGCAGTCAATTGTTCATGATCAAATCTACAGAGCAATGAAATGTTTTATGAATGACTAACTTTAGGACAGATTCATTATCTGTATCCAAACGTGAGTGACAGCTCACGAGTGAAGCCATCTTGGAACCAAAACATGTAGTGACTTTCAAGAAGAGAAAAGGGGATGCCCGTATTATCGCTTGTTTAGTCCAGAGATCACTGCTACACATGAGAACCCTTTATCAGCGGTTCAATATTATTATATGAAAAAAATATGTGCTGAACATTATGTTGAAGAATCGTCGCTAGACGAGATTAGGTTTAGAAGCCATCTGAAATATTGTTTATAAGCTGACGTGCTCAGTCAGTGAAGTCAGATGATATATGTATGGGCGATACTGAGTGCTTGGCTACTGACAGTCCATTATACACTTATTCTACATGAGTGCCCATGTAACATTGCAAGACCATTTATCCACTGTACTATGATGTATTATGGCAACCTGTGATTTGTCACTATCTGTGCTGTCGAGTGTGTACGTCCAATTAAACTTTAGAAAAGGTACACAGTCGTTGGTGTCGATGACTTCCAGCCATACATGAGTGTGAGAAAAGAACATTTTTTGTCAACACCACGAACCTTTATCATCATTCGCACATTATACACTCAATCCATGTCTACACACCACTGCGTAGGTCAAGTTGACATTCCATACACTACAGTGGAGCAAACAACACCATAGAGATCTTATCAACTGATGATGATGATGATGTCTGCTTCCATCCACTTATATCTATCTTTTGGTGGATATCATTAACGGGAATAAAAATCCAACTTTATCAAACTTTATCAACTGGTGGACCAGCTTTCTGGGTTTGACCTCGCAGAAGTTCAGAAGTCAACAGATTACCGATACCAGACCGTTTCCTGTGGCTGATACGACACACTTGCAGTATTGGTTTGCTCTTTGTCAACACTTCGTCACGTGACCTGTCAGGTGAATGCAGTATGTAGGTCAGCGTTGTTGACATTTTTTACATTAGACATTATAGAGTTTCACAACAGTTGGATCAATTCTTCTCAATGTTAACAGGAAGACAGTATGAGTGAACTAAGAAGTCCTATTTTCATCGATGGATCTTCTTGTTTTCCATATATGAAGTTTAATATTTAAGGCCAGAATGTTTAATTGAATAAAGTGGCAGTTTGTTTATTTTCATAAAAATAACTTTGCCATTACTGTAAGACTGAGCCTATTTTGCAACACATACTATCATACACATAATTTATATATATTTATGTTTGCATGTTATTTGTTTGTATAGTATGTTAGTTTCTATGTCAGCGGGTTGTGTTTAAGGTTGGGCGGCGTCCTCACAACAGAATATCCCACGTCATAGAGGGTCCGTTGTGGGCGTTTTCTATAGGTGCAATTTTCTTGATTGAAAATTTGCTGCGACAACTGTTGCTTTTGTGTTAGCTGTGAAGTCTGTAATTATTGTTATTTTTGTAATATTTCTTTGTTCTTTAGTTTTTTTTTGATTTGTTTGTAATTTGTTGGTCTAACCTTTTCTATCTTTCAGTTCTATTCACAATTTATATTCATATATTGTGACGTCATTTGTGTTGTTATTCTTTGCAGATTCAGTGATTATTTTCATTGATTTCCCTATTTGATTTATTTTGATTTCTGCAAACGTTCTTGTATTGTCAGTCCTATTTGTACTTTATGTATTCTGTTGGTTGACATATGTTTTATATAGGTATATTTCATAAGACACAATTGCCTGTGCACTGCACTTGGATTATGGTATAAACCAGTACCTGATTATTATTACTATTATACAAGACCTTATTAAAGGCTTGTGACCCACAGATATTGGGATAGTATACTGATTAATCAAGTCATTGAGAACTTGTGGTATTATTATTGATTCAGGTGATTAGTATTATTGTTAGACATCATGGCTACATTAGAATACTTCATTACACAAGGGAAAGCCCTTGATAAGACTGGTCAACAATTAGAACAATGGGCAGTTGCTCAATATGACAAAGCATTAGCTGCAGAAGAGAGAAGAGCTATGGCAGAAGAGAAAAGATTAGCTGCAGAAGAAAGAAAAGCTATGGCGGAAGAGAAAAGATTAGAAAGAGAAGCTGAGGCTGCTGCTGAACAAAAGAAATTGCAGATGCAGGTAGAGGAAAGGAGATTTGAAGCTGAACAAAAAAAATTGGAAAGAGAAGCTGCGGCTGAACAAAAAAGATTAGACAGTGAAGCTGAAAAAAAAGATTAGACAGGGAAGCTGAACAAAAAAGATTAGACAGTGAAGCTGAACAAAAAAGATTAGACAGGGAAGCTGAACAAAAAAGATTAGACAGGGAAGCTGAACAAAAAAGATTAGACAGAGAGGCTGAAGAAAAAAAAGCAATAAGAGAACATGAATTTGAGTTGGAGAAATTAAGATTGACAAGTATGAGTAATGTTAATCAGGCATCTAGTGGTAATGATAAACCTTCTACTTACAAGGTTAAGGTTCCACCGTTCAATCAGTCCAGTGACGATATTACATTCTGGCTGGATAGATTTGAACGTTCTTGTCGTACACATAATGTGGATAAATCACAATACGCTAATCAATTATCAGAAAACTTGAAAGGTGAATCTTTGACTAGATTATGCCTTGTAGGAGAAGCAGATAAGGATAATTATGATGTCATTAGGGCGGCTTTGATAAAAAAATATCAGCTAAGTGAGGAAGGCTATCGCCTTTTATTTAAAACGATGGTACCTGAGACGGGTGTAGAATTCTCAGAATTCACTGCAAAGGCACGTCTCACAGTTGATCGTTGGATTGAGCTTTCCAAAACAGAAAAAACGTATGAAGGACTTATGGATTTGTTGCTCAGAGATAAGATTATGTCATGTGTGAACAAACCTTTCCTTGAATTTATACATGAGCGTAAACCTAAATCTCTAAAAGAAATGGAAGAATATTGTTCCCAATATGTCACTGCACACCCCGACGTGACTTTTGGCAACACTAAGATTAAGGAGAGTATGCCAGTTGCTTCAGCAACACCATACAATCCCAATTATTCACACAGATTTCAGGGACCTCAAAACAGATTTGATAAAAAAGGTAACCATAATAGTTATCAAAACCAAGGTAACCAATCATTTCAGGGTTCTTCTTCAAAGAACTGGAGACGACCTGATAGCTCTCGACACAGGGGTGGTCATAATTATAGGAATTTCCGTAGAGGAAGTAATTATAGAAACTATCAGGGTTATCCGTCTTGGAGTCAACAAGATCATAATTACAGAGATACTCATTATAATGAATATGATAATGGTAACCAAGGGAACTATGACTCAAACCCAAATAGGGGTTACAATAGAGGTAACAATAACTACAGAGGTGATAATAACCGAGGTAGATCTCAAAACAAAAGACATAAACCACATTTTCAGGCAAACTCTGCACAACAAGAGTCCCATGAAGCCTATAAACAGAGTAAAGATAATAATGATGCTAGTAATATGGCATGTGCCGCTTTTGATTTTGGGAGAGCATCTCAGTGCCCCCAATGCAAAACGTTATTTGAGCCAACCACAGTGTCTACTTTAAGCTGTGGCCATCCTCTTCCTGCTCTTCCAGCATCAGTCGCGCATGATGGAAGAGGTTCTCTTGTCTTACATAAGGGTTTAGTGAATAACAATCCAGTCTCTGTGCTATTTGATTCTGGATGCACCACAATTGGTGTTAGGCAGTCACTCGTAGATCCTTCCCGTGCCACTGGACAAGTAGTCAAATGTGTAACATTTGGCGGCACATTAGAGAAATACTCTACTGCTATCATTAGGATTGCTACTCCTTTCTTTACAGGAGATGTACACGCATGTCTTCTTCCGAATCCGATCGCTGACCTCATCATCGGTCGCATTCATGGAGTCAAGGAATGCACTCCGCAACAAATTTCCACGTGGGAAAAGGCAAAACATGCAGATTGCTAACGCTGTAGTCACTAGAGCTCAGGCTCTTAATATGCCTCAAACTTCATCTACTGAAGATAATGAAGTGCATAACCAAGATAATCCCTTGGTAATTTCTCGTGACTCGTTTATAAAACAGCAAGAAGATGATCCCACTCTGAAGAAATTCTTCATTCTTGCAACTAAAGGTGATCCGAATAAAGACACAAGTCGTAAATCGTGGATTACAAAGAAGAATGGCGTACTTGTACGTATGGTTCAAGACTCCATTACGTCAAGTCATTCTCAAATCCTGGTTCCCAAGAATTTGAGAGTTAAAATTTTGCAGCACGCTCACGACTCTCAGTGTGCTGGACACATGGGTTTTTCCCGTACTAAGTCAAGAGTCCTTGCGGCTTTCTTTTGGCCATTGGTAAACAAGGACATACGTATTTATTGTCGATCTTGTAAAGTATGTCAGGAAGTTAAATCCAAAGGTCCACGGCATGCTGCACCCATTCAGGCGGCGGACATTCCTATTCGGCCGTTTCAAAAAATGGCCATAGACATTATTGGTCCATTTAAGATCAAGTCTGCCAGAGGACATCAGTTTATCTTGACGTGTGTTGATATGTGCACACGTTGGCCAGAGGCTATTCCTCTGAAGAGCATTACTACTGCTGATATTGCAGATGCTCTTTGGCTTATATTTTCTCGTCTGGGGTTCCCCGGAGAGATATTGTCAGACCATGGCACCCAACTAATATCAGATACCATGTCTCAAGTAATGTCTACTCTGCAGATAGATAGATCTTTAAGTAGTATCTACCATCCAATGTCTAATGGTATGGTCGAACGCCTTAATAGAACACTTAAAAACTTACTGGGGAAGATAACTGAGGATCATCCTCAAGACTGGGACAGAGTTTTACCTGCGGCCCTCTTCGCTTACAGAGAGGTACCCAATGAACATACGGGATTTTCTCCCTTTGAACTCGTCTTTGGCGCGCGTCCGCGTGGCCCTATGTCGTTGCTTCACGATCTCATAACATCTGACAATATTGACGATGACACAAAGTCATCCTACGAATATGTCATCGCGTTGAGACAAAAAATTATCGAAGCATGCAAATTAGCAACTTCTTCTTCTGAATTTGCGAAACAGAAGGCAAGGCAATTTGCCAATAAGAAGAGATGCTTACGACAACTTTGTCCTGGTGACAAAGCATTTGTATTACTACCTTGTAGGGAAAACAGATTACTTATTTCTTGGAAAGGTCCGTACGATATAATATCGAAAATTTCCGATGTCGACTATATTGTCGATATTGATGGGAAGCATAAAACCTTCCACATCAATATGCTTACTGAATTCCATGAACGTCCGGATTATTTGCAACCCATTTTCCAAGCAACGGACAATTCTCCAGTACAACATGGTCATTACTCATCACTGTCCGTGATACAGGATGAGGAAACAAGTTTTTCAGATGTAAATCTTCCTCTTCCAATGATCCCACTTCATTCCAGTGAATCATGGAAGAACGTTACTGTCTCTCCTGATTTGTCTCTAGGAGAACAGCGACAAGTTTCAACTATGTTGCAAACATTTCAGGATGTACTCACTGACATCCCTGGACAAACGAATGTCATTCAACATGACATTGTTCTAACTGACCATACTCCTATTAGGGTTAGACCTTATCCTATACCTATACATTTTCAAGCACAGGTCGAGAAAGAGTTGGATGAGATGATAGATTTGAAAATAATCGAACCATCCACCTCTGCATATTCTTCGCCGATGGTTATTGTGCGTAAAAAAGACAATAACATACGTCTTTGCGTTGACTATCGAAAATTGAATCAAGTAACTAAGTTCGATGCCGAACCTATGCCTTTACTGGAAGAGCTACTTACTCGACTCTCCAAATCTCATTTTTTCACTAAACTTGATTTGTCTAAAGGATATTGGCAAGTTCCTTTATCTGAACGCGCCAAACCTCTCACGGCTTTTTTCAACACCTAGAGGTTTGTTCCAATGGAATTTTATGCCTTTCGGTCTTATGAACGCACCAGCTACGTTCGTACGCATGATGCGCCGAATCCTATCTTATCGGTCAGATGTCATTGCATATCTAGACGACATCTGTCTTTTCAGCGATACTTGGGAAGATCACTATTCAGGGTTAGATGAATTGCTGTCTACTTTGCGTGAGCACAACCTGACAGCGAAACCCTCTAAAGCCTATATTGGTTTTAGCGAAATTTCTTTCCTAGGCCACCGAGTTGGTCATGGTTTCCTAAAGACAGAGGACCATAATACTAGTAAGATACTTAACATCTCAATCCCTAAGACTAAAAAACAGGTGAGAAGTCTGTTAGGTCTTATTCAATTTTATGGCAGATTCATTCAGAATCTATCCTCTATCATGGCACCTCTCTCAACACTTCTAAAGAAAGGTTCGCCTAATGTGGTCCACTGGTCTCAGGAATGCCAATGCTCTCTGGATAAGATTAGAACACTGTTTTCAACACCACCTATTTTAGTGCTACCCACTAAAGATAAGACATTCGTTCTTCGTAGTGACGCTTCATCCACTGGGATTGGAGCGGCACTAATGCAAGAGTACTCTGGAACTCTGCATCCTGTAATGTATATTTCCAGAAAACTTAATGCGGCAGAAAGGAATTATTCGGTTTTAGACCGTGAGCTATTAGCTATGGTTTGGTCGATCCTCAAACTACAGAGATTCCTTCTAGGCGCACATTTCATAGTAGAAACCGACCAAAAAGCTCTTACTGCTATACAGAGTAAGAATTTGAAGAGCTCGAGGTCTACTCGATATGCAATTGCTCTTCAACCTTTTCATTTCTCTGTGCGAGCTATTCGTGGATCAGATAATGTGATGGCAGACATTCTGTCAAGATGCCCACATGATTCCACATAACTATTAGGGCTTAGACTTCTTGATATGTCTAGTTCTATAGTAGTTCCTTTTCTATATCATGATAGATACACATTTGTAATTTAATAATATAATGATTGTATCACTACATAGCGGTTCATTGATGTTTATTCACCGCTGTGCTTTGATGATTTTTTCTTCATAAATCATAAATTTAAGATATCTAATACGAAATGATGATATGAATTTTTTAGGCATTGTGTAATTGCCAGAATTGTATTATACTTTGATGACACCTTCCTGGAAAAATATACTTGTAGAGAAATAATTTCTCTCAGTTTATGAGACACATTCTCACCAGTCGCTCCATAAGTCGACTTAGCCTCATATTAGGCGTTATAGGTATTCCTGATATTTTCATCTGCGCATTATTCATGCGTTGTGAGCCTATTGTACGTTGCTCCTAGATGTATTTCAAAAAGGAAAAAAAAAAATGTTCCATTTTTTTTTTCCCGGGAGGTGTGGTAAGACTGTTACGTGCAGTCTTTGATATCTTACAATATTATACATTGGTATTCTTGTTATCTTCGCAAATATTTTGAAAGCAAAATAGTGCTTAAGGGAAAGTCATTATTGTGTTACTTCCCTTGAAAGTTGTGTCGGCTCTTTCGATCAAACTCCGCGGATAAATCCATTTTACTGCGATTTATTCGTTGTTTGGGTAATAATAGATTGTTCTTGCTTCAGAATATCTATGGCCTGAATTTATGTGTATTGTTTGTCTGAGTAGGACGAGTCTGTCTTATATCTGTATATCTTTACATATCTAAGTCGAACTATATGTTCTGTTGTCTCTAGAGAGGTCGAAGGCTATTCGGCGGATGTGTCGCTAGAGAGTGGTGTGATTTGGCTTCGTCCTGATAGGGACTGTGTGTTTTCCATGTCGGCCTGTCGCCGGGGAAAAAGTGATCTCAGTATTTGTGGGGAAGGTGATAGTCGTCTAAACCTATCGTGTATGCTTTACCCCAGTGTTTAGTCGTATTGCCAAGGAATGGCAGTTTCATATTTCCTATACCAAGGTAATCAAAGATACTCTTATGAACTCGATCGAAGCCACCATTTTCGATAGTTACGATTTGAATGTCTAAGAGAATATATTTGACTCGATGAAAACGACTTCGATTCCTAGCAGCACTATATCCTGTAGATTGCAGTCAATTGTTCATGATCAAATCTACAGAGCAATGAAATGTTTTATGAATGACTAACTTTAGGACAGATTCATTATCTGTATCCAAACGTGAGTGACAGCTCACGAGTGAAGCCATCTTGGAACCAAAACATGTAGTGACTTTCAAGAAGAGAAAAGGGGATGCCCGTATTATCGCTTGATCAGTCCAGAGATCACTGCTACACATGAGAACCCATTGCTAGCGGTTCAATATTATTATATGGAAAAAATATGTGCTGAACATTATGTTGAAGAATCGTCGCTAGACGAGATTAGGTTTAGAAGCCATCTGAAATATTGTTTATAAGCTGACGTGCTCAGTCAGTGAAGTCAGATGATATATGTATGGGCGATACTGAGTGCTTGGCTACTGACAGTCCATTATACACTTATTCTACATGAGTGCCCATGTAACATTGCAAGACCATTTATCCACTGTACTATGATGTATTATGGCAACCTGTGATTTGTCACTATCTGTGCTGTCGAGTGTGTACGTCCAATTAAACTTTAGAAAAGGTACACAGTCGTTGGTGTCGATGACTTCCAGCCATACATGAGTGTGAGAAAAGAACATTTTTTGTCAACACCACGAACCTTTATCATCATTCGCACATTATACACTCAATCCATGTCTACACACCACTGCGTAGGTCAAGTTGACATTCCATACACTACAGTGGAGCAAACAACACCATAGAGATCTTATCAACTGATGATGATGATGATGTCTGCTTCCATCCACTTATATCTATCTTTTGGTGGATATCATTAACGGGAATAAAAATCCAACTTTATCAAACTTTATCTAAGCACTTACTTGTCGTAATCATTTTTCATGACATGGCAGTATCAATCACTCAAAATATTAAAATAAACAAGATAAATGCTTTTTTTTTCTTTCCACAATTCAGAATTGAGAACACAGTTAAGTTGAACTAGCAAAACTCAGCTGAGCTGCTGGCTATTTTAAGGCGTTCCACTGAAAACATTAATATTTCCTGGAATTTACACCTCTAGCATTAACGTACTGTGTCAATGGACAGTCTTCTTCAAAATGGCAAAAACCCAACTAAGTTTTCCATAATATAAAAATGCGTTGGCCAATCAGATCGGAAGACTAAGCTTTTCAATTTGAATTTTGAAAATAAAGTCAAAAGTACATCTCAATTTTTCAAATGTACGTCGGTCACATTTTGGCTTTTCCCAAAATTACACTTGTTTTCTAGACGAAACTACAAAAAACTACACAAATTTTTGTCTCCCCCCTACTTCTAAAATCTCTATGCTAAGTTATTTTTAGCTACCATCCTCCAACTTTGCCCCTAGTCCACGTGTAATGTGTTTCTGCATTTTCAGTCCCAAGGACGTCCAAATTGTAACTTTAGTGAAGTACGCACACAAAACTGTCTGCCTGTCTGTATTGAACAATACAGTCTTTCGTCAATATCTTCCGTGTTATCTGTCCGTCTGTGTAATTAAAAGTATATTATTTCTCAGATTAAGATGGGCTATCAAACTAGCTAGTTTTTATTTTCCTAAACTTATTATTAAGAAAAAACCTACTTTTCTCAAGGTTAGTTTTTTTTTTTTAATTTGTTTTTGAACCTTCGTTCACGCGTTTGCCGCTAGATTCAAACTAAAAGACTAATTACCGTAAAACGTCAAAGATACGTCTGTTTCTAACAAGAGCTAAAGTCGTTTTTCTACCAATTCCTTTCATTGTGTCAACTAGTGGCGTAATTTTTCCTTTAAACTACAAATTGCGTCTTTTTGCATTTTAGATTCAAACACGTGTTCAGACCGTCATAAATTTTTTCTTTTATCTCCGTTTCTACCCCGTCTAAAAAGATCGTTCGTTTAGTCTGCTTGTTATAACTAGTTAATTTCAATGGCGCTAGAAAACGCGGGCATGGGCGAGAATGTATCATCGTACCTTACCTATATTTTTTTTCCTTACATGTTATTTTACCTATTATCTTTATAAATGGAGGAATTTTACGTTGCATCACGGTAATTTCACCACACATCTCCCCACTTGAGAACATGCACTAAAGCAAGTTCCCAAACCAGTGATACACATAGATAAAATTAACTCCTCACGCCTGCCAACTATTCTAATTTTGATCACAGTGGTGCCTACTGAGGAAATCTGCACCAACATTCTGTGACCCCGGGATATATTCAATATTAAACTGATATGGTTGCAACAATAAAGACCATCTTAACAATCTTGCATTCTCATGCTTGGCCTGAGATAAGAACACGAGAGGCTGATGATCTGTCTGGACCACAAAAGTCCTACCATACAGATAGATTTGGAACTTTTTTATTGCCCAGATTAACGCTAAACATTCTTTTTCGCTTGTGGAATATCCTTGTTCCGCTTTGTTCAACTTGCGGCTTGCATAAGCGACTGGGTTCAGTTCCCCATTGGGTGAAGAGGACCTTTGCAACAGAGCCCCCCCAGGCTTACATTGCTTGCATCTGTTCTCACTACAAAGTCCTGCGTCAAATCAGGCAATTTGAGAATAGGCTTGCTAGTGAGTTTTTCCTTTAACTCTTGAAATACCAATTCACATTGCGCGGACCAAACAATTTTATATGTATTTCCCTTGCGAGTCAGATCAGTCAGAGGAGCACATATAGAGTTAAAATTTTTGATATATTTTTGGTAAAACCCACATAACGACACGAATGATCGCACGTCTTTTTTTGGTTTGAGGTCGTGTTGCTCTCGGCAGTTTTCCAAGTTCTTAGGGTCAGGGGTCGTATTACCCTGATATACAGTATGTCCCAAGAATTCCAATTCTTTGCATCCAATACAACATTTTGTTGGTCTAGCAGTTAAGTTCGCTTCTCTGAGTCTATCAAATATCATATTCAGAGAGTTAATGTGTTCTTCAAATGTTTCTGTGGCGACGAGAATATCATCCATGAAATTTGTGATACATGGATTATTCAAGGGATCCAACAATTTGCGCATCATCCTAGAAAATACACTCGGAGCATTTTTCAATCCGAATGGTAGCATGTTGAATTCATAATGTCCGTCCGAGGTGCTAAAAGCTAAATACGGTCTAACTTCAGGCTTCACTGGAATCTGGTAATAGCCTTTGCTAAGATCCACCTTCGAAAAGTATTTTGCCTTGTTCAATCTAGCAAATAACTGTTTTGTGTCCGGTAATGGATCCACTTGTCCTTCTGTGACAGCATTCAGTTTCCTGTAATCTATGCACAGTCTATGTTCCCCAGACGGTTTCCTCAACAAAACTACACTGGAGCTAAAAGAAGATTCACTGTGCTAAATAATCCCTTCTTTCAACAAATAATCTATTTCCTCTTTCAATGCCTTCTCCTTAGCGAACGGAACAGAATAGGCTCTTATACAGATAGGGTTTGAGTCTACCAGCTTCATGTCATACTGTAGCAAATTTGTATGTCCTGGTTTATCTGTTAATACATCTGTATGTTCCTTTAGAACCTAATGAACTCTCTCCCTCTGATTTTTAGTCAGGTGCTTACTGACTTTTACCTGTGCGGCTGTCTCACAGGGATGTAATGGGTATTCATGTGAGGTGAGTGGTTCTTTTTGCATCTGGGTTGCAATAGCTAGGTCAATAAGGGGGTGCTTTCCTGGAGTGGTCTGTCCAGATACTTCTTTAACAGGTTTACATGATAAACTTTCTCCTTCCCCTTTTTGTCAATTTTATAGTTTGTTCTAGACACCTTCTCTAGAACCGTATATGGAACTTGCCATCCAATTTGTAATTTATTCTGGCTGCCGGGTAGTAGAAGAAGCACTTTCTCTCCCACAGCTAATTCTCTGCCCTTGGCTTTCCTATTAAAATACGCTGCATGTTTCTTCCTGGCTTGTCTCAAATTATCATTTACCAGTTTCCATCCAGCTTTCAGGCGAGTGGTCAGCTCGTTCACATATTGATATGATGAGGTAACAGTCTCTTCTGCTTTCTCATCTGTCCAGGTCCTTAATAATGCTTCTAATGGACCTTTTTTGGCCTCCCAAATAGCAGGGTTGCGGGAGCCATCCCGGTTGAACTATGTGGTACCTCCCGATACGCAAACAACGCAGCGGGCAGAAATTGATCCCACATATCAGGTTTCTCATGTGCCAGCTTCCTCAGGATAGAAATGAGGGTCCCATTGAACCTCTCTACCTGGCCGTTCCCTTGTGGATGGTACGGACTAAAATGAAAGTGTCTGGCTTGAAATAGCTTAAAAACTTCTTTCGTTAGTTTCCCCTTGAACTGTGAGCCATTATCAGTCAAGATTTGATGCGGGAATCCTAATCTTGTGAATATTGTAAGTAGTGCTTCTGCCATATGTTGAATCAATTGATGGCAGGGCTATCGCCTCTCCCCACATAGAACAAGTGTCCACCAGAGTAAGGATGTAACTGTTCCTCCTCTTGGTCCGAGTGAGAGGTCCCACAATATCCACTGCAACCCTCTCAAAAGGTGTTCCCACTATGGGCATTTCCCCTAGAGTTGCAGGAGCAGTCCAATATTTTGGAGCTACCCTTTGACATTCTGGACAGGATTTGACATATCTTTTTATATCTTCCGTTATCCCTGGCCAGAAGTAATGACAAGCTATACGCTG
Organism: Oreohelix idahoensis; assembly: GCA_024509875.1. Lineage (NCBI taxonomy): Eukaryota > Metazoa > Mollusca > Gastropoda > Stylommatophora > Oreohelicidae > Oreohelix > Oreohelix idahoensis. Next base: position 63,873 of record JAMPIV010018352.1, on the reverse strand, counting down.
TCCTGTGCGCTGATCCCCATGTGACCACTGAAGGGAATCGTATGCCCTAGTTCCATCACTTTATCCCTATATGAAGTGGGAAGAACCAGCTGGTTGTGACCATTTGTTCCAGTTCCGGCCTTCCTGTATATCAATTTGTTCTTCATAAAGTACTCTCCCTTGCTTGGAGGTGTGTCGCTTTTGGGCAATTTTTTAAAACATGGCTTGAGTGTCCTATCCTCAGCCTGCGCCTTCCTCATCTCTTCTGGATGAGCATTTATAGGTTCACCTTCTTCCTCCTTTTTCTGTGACCTGGTCTGCACTGTCGCCATGATCACAGGTCTCTCGGGATTCCCCAAGAAGACGTGTCTACACCCCAATATCAGAGGGTAGATTGGTTCATCTATCACTGCTGCTCTGATTTCTCCTTCCACATAACGTGTTTTCACCGTTATCCTTGCGATGGGAAGTGTCATGAGTGGTATGTCCTTAGTCGCCCCTTGTATTTCCACTGTTTCTGTGGTATACTGACTTGCGTCCACTAGGCTAGACTTCACAACTGAATCATAATCCAAACCTGTATCATAAAGGCACCTTATGGTGACCCCATTACAAATAACATCCTCACAAACTGGGGTGATAAGGTTCCTGCTGTCCATTAGGATTAACCTTTAATCTCTGGTTCCCCGATTTCATTGCAGCAATGTTTGAAGCTTTCCTTTTACAAAATTCAGTGTTATGGTTGTCTTTCTTCCACCATTTGCATCATCTCTTTCCTTGGTTAAATGGTTTCCTGTCATTATATTTTTTGGTCATTGAACTGTGAGTTTCTATCACGATAATCATTTCGTGGCCTATCAAAGTTTGTCCTTCCTTTATTACCTTGTTCTCTCGTATCAAATTTACTAAATTGCTGTGGAGCTTTAAAATTTTCTATGTGCTTCTTTTTAGTGCCACTTACCTCTGCCTGGGCTGCCTGATACCTCTCAGCGACATTCAAAACCTCCCCCAACCTCTCTGCACCTTGTTCCGTGAGAAATTTTCTCATGTCTGGAGCCATGGACTCTCTCAATTGCTCAATCATGATCATTTCTTTAAGATCTTGGGTCTTCCCCAGAGCAGTCCATTTCTCCAAATAGGTTTCTAGTCTGGCAGAGAATTGGTGGTATGTCTCCCCAGACAAAAGTTTGGCATTTCTAAACTTCTTACGATAAAATTCACCATTCTTTTCATATCTCAATAACAAAGCCTGCTTTAGCATGTCATAATTGTCTTGGTCGTCTCTATTCATTTTAGCAAAATCTTCATAAGAAGTACCTCTAAGCCCTTGGGATAACTTAAGACTCCACCTCTCTCTCTCTAACCCATACGTAGTAGCCAATAGATCAAATCTACCTAGATATCCCTCAATGTCATCGTCTTTCTCAACAAAATGGTCTAAATGAAACCCCATAGCTGAGGTTGAGGCTCCCTGACTAGGCGTGGCATCTGAGGGAAAGGGGCTGGCACCATTTTCAGGAGCATGGCCTTGTAATTCCAGCTCCCTTAGTCGTAACTCGTGCTCCCTTTGCAATCTTTTATCTTCTGCTTCCCTTTTGGCAGTCAATCTCTTTTCTTCTCTTTCTGCAGCTAATCTCTTTTCTTCTGCCTCCAATGCCCTAGCCTCTTTGTCAGCCTCAATCTGCAGCCTCTTAAGTTCTTTGTCAGCCTCAATTTGTAACCTCTTCTCTTCAGCTAACCTCCTATCTTCCCTTTCAATATACTTGTCACATTCTGACGTTACATATTGAAATAAAACCTGACCATCCATGTTCATTTCCTTCGCCGTCAGCACAGCAGCCGATCCGAAATTGGCTAGATCTGCCATACCAAATCACACAATTTAACAATGACTAAGGTAAATTCCAAGTATATAATTACTAAGGTTATATATTAATTTATTAATTAATTACCACTGGCTGTGAAGATTCATCAACTTTTATTTTCCACTTTTAATTTTAGGGACACTGTTAAATTTATACAACTTATGTCCCCCAATAGTTTAATTCCCAGACCAGGAGACCCTAATATCTTTGATAAACTTAATCCCCGGACAAGACCCCAATATTGTAGTGGTTTTTTATGTTATTGTATGATTGTTATGTTATCTAATTTACTGGATGAGGTCAGCTGTGAAGGCTCCTGATGATAAAAGTTTATGTGAGTACAGAATGCCTTTCCGCTACCACTTACGACCTCAAACAGACCTATTCTGCTATAATGAATGTTAGCTACGTTAAAAGTCTAAGGTACTGAAATGTAATGTGTAGGTAATGAAATACACAGACACACACATGTAAATAATAAGTCTAATAATAATAATAATAATAAACTCTTATGATAAACTGAACTAACACTGGCTGTTATAGTTTAAGTTTGAAAATTTTTTTTTAATTTATTAGTCCTGAACCAATTGTTTCTTTTGGTCAGAACATATGAAATAATATGTATTTATCAATAAAATGCATATATATATTGCATAATCAAATGAAATGTTTTGTACATAGGTATATTATTACAATGGTTAATATTAATAATTTCTACAATGTCTTTGGAAAAAAAACTGGGGGGGGGGGGGGGGGGGGGGGGGGGGGGGGGGGGGGGGTGGGGGGGGTGGGGGGGGGGGGGGGGGGGGGGGGGGGGCGCGGGGGGGATGGGGGGATGGGGGGGGGGGGGGTGGGGGTGGGGGGGGGGGGGGGGGGCGGGGGGGGGGGGTGGGGGGGGGGGGGGGGGCGGGGGGGGGGGGGGGGGGGGGGGGGGGGGGGGGGGGGGGGGGTGGGGGGGGGGGGGGAGCACTGGATGTTTAGTTGGGGTGGCGTCATCATGCCCAATCTATGGTTATAAAGTTCCTTGTCCTTGACATATGGACTGATATAATGTTTATATAACAAGATTTTATTTCTTTATTGATGGGGAACACAGTTGATGAATCCACAGCAGGCCAGGTCTTTACTTATCTGGCCTGTGACGATGCAGTACAGAAGTCTATTGGCCCACTCCTCACAGTAGCTGGAGTAAAATATTAGGCTGCACAGGCATCCGCTCTTGTACTTCTACAAAAGCATCTGGCACAAGCGTAGTGCCAGATCAGAAACTCTGAAACCAAAATTTGTGCCATGTGTCAACACTCTGTTTACTGCGCCACTCTTACACACAACACAGCAAAACAACATTACACAGATTGGGTCAGATCTCTCTGACCAACTTAGCACATCTCACCCAGTTGTTATCAAATAGTACCAGTTTCCCAAGACTACATTGCATCCGAAATATGTTCAATAGTTTCCTCTTCCATCCAATATGGTGGGTAATATGTTCCCACTGATCTCAAATACAGGTCTGTCTTCAATAGTCTTAGATATGTTTTCTTATAGTATTTGTTTGTCTCTGGCCCTGGACTGCTGCTGGGGACCTAGAGTAAGCACTTACTTGTCGTAATCATTTTTCATGACATGGCAGTATCAATCACTCAAAATATTAAAATAAACAAGATAAATGCTTTTTTTTTTCTTTCCACAATTCAGAATTGAGAACACAGTTAAGCTGAACTAGCAAAACTCAGCTGAGCTGCTGGCTATATTAAGGCGTTCCACTGAAAACACTAATATTTCCTGGAATTTACACCTCTAGCATTAACGTACTGTGTCAGTGGACAGTCTTCTTCAAAATGGCAAAACCCAACTAAGTTTTCATTAATATAAAAATGCGTTGGCCAATCAGATCGGAAGACTAAGCTTTTCAATTTGAATTTTGAAAATAAAGTCAAAAGTACATCTCAATTTTTCAAATGTACATCGGTCACATTTTGGCTTTTCCCAAAATTACACTTGTTTTCTAGACGAAACTACAAAAAACTACACAAATTTTTGTCTCCCCCCTACTTCTAAAATCTCTATGCTAAGTTATTTTTAGCTACCATCCTCCAACTTTGCCCCTAGTCCACGTGTAATGTGTTTCTGCATTTTCAGTCCCAAGGACGTCAAAATTGTAACTTTAGTGAAGTACGCACACAAAACTGTCTGCCTGTCTGTATTGAACAATACAGTCTTTCGTCAATATCTTCCGTGTTATCTGTCCGTCTGTGTAATTAAAAGTATATTATTTCTCAGATTAAGATGGGCTATCAAACTAACTAGTTTTTATTTTCCTAAACTTATTATTAAGAAAAAACCTACTTTTCTCAAGGTTAGTTTTTTTTTAAATTTGTTTTTGAACCTTCGTTCACGCGTTTGCCGCTAGATTCAAACTAAAAGACTAATTACCGTAAAACGTCAAAGATACGTCTGTTTCTAACAAGAGCTAAAGTCGTTTTTCTACCAATTCCTTACATTGTGTCAACTAGTGGCGTAATTTTTCCTTTAAACTACAAATTGCGTCTTTTTGCATTTTAGATTCAAACACGTGTTCAGACCGTCATAAATTTTTTCTTTTATCTCCGTTTCTACCCCGTCTAAAAAGATCGTTCGTTTAGTCTGCATGTTATAACTAGTTAGTTTCAATGGCGCTAGAAAACGCGGGCATGGGCGAGAGTTTTTCATCGTACCTTACCTATATTTTTTTTCCCTACATGTTATTTTACCTATTATCTTTATAAATGGAGGAATTTTACGTTGCATCACGGTAATTTCACCACAGTCTCACCAAGCGTCCTGGACCTTTGCAGTGAGAAAATAAAAGACTTTTCCTGAACATTCAAAGATAGTATGGAATATCAAACATGTCATATTGTTCAGGGATGTGTTATGATGACTTGATTTTACAAGTGATATTATTTTTGCTGAGAAGTTATAGACACTGGAAATTGTGTCAGTGCTGCAGTTGTCAATGTTTTAGGCACTATGTTAAAGTTGAAAGTGTCCGTGTGTTCGTATAAATGTAATGGACACTTTATTAGCTCTGCTGATATCTGTGTACTCGGTGTAGATTTGAATCATTGTCTACCAAAACTAGCTTACTCTAGTTTGATATTATGTGTTATTATTACTGTTATTATTATTGTTGTTTTTTATTATTTTCACATATACTTCAGCTATCATTATATCTCCGTTTTATTTCATCATAATGAAGACTTGTGTAAAAATATTGAATTGTGGTCACACGAAACGCCATAGATTTTCACACACGCCAGTACCGCGCAAGAAAAAACAGAGACATCGTCTCACACAGTTCATGACTGTCTATTAGAGACTTGTTTCTAACCGATACGGGCAAAATGTGCCGGTGTGTCGACACAGAGCGTCGACACAATTTGAATCACTGAGCCGACTGTCTCGAAACAACGGACTGTCTCGATTTGCCCACCTCTATTGGCCACTCGAAAAGCAGCAGCTGGGAGACTTTTTCAGGCCATAAATCGAGGATTCCTCAGTGTCGTAGATTTTAGATAGGAGAATTAAGACTTGGGTTGATCCCTTCTGAATAGATTGGAATGAGTGGGAGTCACCGTGTGAGAGTTAGTCGAAGAAATAGATTCCACGAGTGAGATGATAGAATAGTGATAGAGGCTGTCTCTGAGATGCGAGAAAGCCTTCTCTCTCTCTTTCTCTCTCTCTCTCTCTCTCTCTCACCTATCTTCTACGACAGATTTTAAGCAGTCAGACAGTCTACCACATATACATTTTACATATATTTCTATCTACTCACGGGCACGCACATACACGTGACGACAGTTACACACACAGACGTGGGAAATCTATAACAATGAATATATATATATTGGAACGAGCTGACCAACGCACTGATTTAGTTCAAGAGAGATCTTTATTATCATTTTAAAAAATCTTCTCACAACACTTAAAAAAAATATTTCATCAAGGAAAACATATACAACTAGTCATAAAATTTAAGAAAATGCTACAAGGATGATAGCCCCGTTATGATTTTAACTCTAGTGTTAAACTCTGTGTAGTTGTTAACTCATACTGGCTACTAGTTGTTGAATCACGCTTTATTTGTTAAATGACGTGAATGTCCACCAGTTGATAAATGTAGATGTTGGGACTGGTGTAGTAAAGTGTAACGATTGTCAAACTCATTAAACCCAGCACAGTTTTGGTCATACAGGTCATCTTGTCCTGGAACGTGATGAGGCTCCGACAAGAATGTGAGTGTAGACAATGAGTGTGTATATGAATGTCAGTACGCGAATGGTAGAATGATTCGATAGAGTTGACAGGTTGGTAGTACATCACTCATACTCACACTGTTCGAATTCAAGAAGTACTGGACTACGGTGGTCTTTTTATAACATTTAATGAGACGCACACTTGGACAGTACGTGTATGGTTACAGGAACAAATGTCGACATAGACAGCATAATTTTGATCACAGGAATATCATCTTAAGTTAGCATTCATGCTTGGCAAATATCATAATGGAGCATTCGTAAATAAGCATTCAGCGTTCCATCATGTAAATCATCTGGCTTTACTGACTGGGCACGTCAGACCATAACCAATATATAGGAAGGCTCCTAGACTTAACCTCGTCTAGCGAATATCCCTTCACGTAAAGTTCAATATATATATTTTCCATAAAGATATAGGAATCCCAGACATGGGTTCTCACATGTAGCAGTGATCTCTTGGTTCATCGAGCGATAGTACAGGCATCCCTTTTTCTCACTCGATAAATACAAAGTATATGAATTTCAACATGGCTGTGCTTCTCTCGTGAGCTTCACTCACTATTGGATACAGACCAAAATTGGTCATTCGTTAAATGTCCTCATTTCTTCATAGCTTCTCTCATAGAGGTAATTGAATAATATCATACAATCTAGTGCTGATACATAGGAATGTCATCTTCCTTTGAATAAATATTCTTTTCAAAAGTACCACTGTGCATCTGTTTATCGACAACGATGGCGAAGCCCAAGTTCATAATAAATTGTGGTTTTACCTTTCTATGCGAAATATAACTTTGCCATTCCTTGGCAAAGAGAATAAACACTGGGGTAAAGTACATACAACATGTCTAAATGACTATCACTTTTCCCCATCTACTTATAGATCACTTTTTCGGCAAAAAGCCTGCTACAACAAAACTCGACATCTCGACAGGATGGCAGCCATGAATCACACCCCCTGCTAGCGATACTTCCGCTGCATAGCCTTTGACCTTTTCTAGCGACAACCAACATAGTTCGACTTAGAAATGTAAAGATATACATATATAAGACAGACTCGTCCTACTCATACAAACACTACGTATAAATTCAGGCCATAGATATACTGAAGCAAGAACAATCAATTCCTACCCAGCCAAAGAATAAATCGCAGTAGGCCTAGAATCGTCCGCGGAGTCCGATCGAAGATGACGGAACTACTTTCAAGGGAAGTAACTCAAAAATGACTTCTCCTTAAGCACTTAAAAAGGAAATACTTTGTTTACAAAATATTTGCGAACATAATAAGTATATAAATGTATTATATTGCAAGATAGTAAAAATTGCCCTTTACATCTAGGTTTAGCCCACAGCCCCGTTAGGATGACAGATGATGGCCCAAAGAGTTATAGATGCATGTGGTTAGGGTCTAATATTGTTCCCCTTTGAAGGTATAGACTGACTTTGACAGCAGTATCTATTCTAAAGGAACATGTTACTTAAGCAGCAAATCTCGCCTAAGGAAAAATCAAATATAACAAGTGAGTGTATTATACAACGAACATCCTTCCGTCACTTTCACTCGGTTCTTTCATCAGGGCCTTGATATACTTACAATCGTGTTGTGGTTTCGCCGGCTGGCGCAAATTTTGGACACTCACACTTTTTATCTGTTACTGTCGTTTAATGAAACAGATCCCAGCTCTGCAGATTTGTTTGTTGGTTTCATCAAAATGGATCTGGGGAGCGTCTGCTTCAGGCGATAGTTATTTCAGACTAGAGTTAATGTCACTTGACTCACGAGGTAAGAATTAGGCTTAAACGAGCACAAAATGTCAGAACACGAAGTTTCCCTTAATTAGGAAGATGACCGGTGGACAACTTCTCTCAAACAGAAAATCTTAGTTCCCCACTCACTTGTCAACAATGTCGGAAAGTTAATGTTATTGATTGTAATTATTCTCGCCGCCAGGCAGAAAATTTACGTAGAGTTTATGGAAGAAATTAAGATCTGGTTCACAGGCCCAGTATTGATCATTACAGTCTTTGAAAACCCGTTAGTAGGATATAGTATTTCTGTCTAACTCTGTTTGCATATGCACTGTCAGATCAGTGTTACTTGAGAAACCCACGTGGTTCAAAATAAGGACTGTCTATTTTTTCACAAGTATTGAACTCTTATTAAATGCTGGTGAAGTTCGGGTCACCCCAGTATTTCACTGTATAAAAGGAAAAGCACATATAAATCATTTACATATTATGTACTCAATATAACTTACATTTAAAACAGCAAGCCTACAGCTTGACTTATTATTTAAACTTCCGGTGAAATAAGTTATATAAAATCGATCATCAGGAATTAGGAATATGGTGCGTATTCCGTCACTACTCACTGATGTCGCGTCTAGCATTTATAAGTTTGTTATTAAAACAGTTTCGACTGAGTATTAGCCGTTAAATTAAATTCCTTATAGCTACTAGTTTAGTAAGCTAAAGATATAATTTATTATGTATTTCCACTGTAACTCGTGGACTAGAGAATATAACAAACTATAAATTAAGCACTCTGTTCAAAAGAAACTAGTTAAAATGAAATGAGCGATTTAGCGCTTAAACACCTTTACCACTTTGCAAAATGCTAGATAATAATATGATATTTACCTCAAACACAGAATACTAAGAACTTAAACCACTTCGACCAAACTAAAGGCCATCTCTATTAACAGAGATTATTTAGAAATCGAACGAAGGCTTGTTCTAGTCTTTACTGCGAAGTTACTGAGTGAAATGAAATAAAGTTTAACATTCTGGTTATATCTATTACCAGACTCAGGATATGCGCATTTCCGAAACACGCAATCTCTCCCCTACGTCTTTAACACCTTACATTAACTAGAAGACACCCATGAACTGACACTTCTACTACTTCGCACCTCGCGCTGATCAGGGTCCGCAGTGCGCCGTGTCAGCTGGGATTTCCAGACAAATGTCTGAAACTGCGCCTATGAGATGTAAATTATCGCGCCTTTCCTAAGCGCTCCACCGATACAACTCATGGTGACCGGTGAAAATGCAGACGGATGTCGGCTCTCTCCTAGCATTCTCACGCGTTTACGTCGAGAATCTAACTCAGGAGTGTCGTGTCATCTGAAGGTGCAGACCCAAGTCGGCTCGATGTCTGTGATAGCTGCAACTCAATTGCACTTCTCGTCTGACTGACATCTAAGTAATAGAATTACGTATCCCAGTATGCGAAAAAACACAAGGTAAAGTTTGAGAATACTGAAGAAAATATTTTTCGCACCCGAGTGATGCGAAAAATACAGGAAAAACAAGTACGGAAAGATAATAAAATAAGAGGATTCGGGTGAGAGAATAGGAAGAAGATCTAGGCAATTTAATGATCAAAACCTACGTGACACTCAGCAAGAGAGAGGTTGGTAAGAAAACGAAGATGGCTGTATACCGCTCCACCTATGTCCCAGTCTTGACATATGGATGCGAGTCATGGGCAATGACTACAACCTACAAAAGCCAGATCCAAACATCAGAAATGAGGTATCTGAGGAAGGTGGTTGAAGTAACAAGAAGAGACATGGTCCGCAACCATACGATACGTTAAGGCCTAAAATCACACCCCCTGCAGACCCAAGTAGAACAGTGCCAACTAAGATGGTTTGGCCATGTCTGCAGAATGGGAGAAGACCGGATACCACGACAAGCATGGGAAACAAAGAGCCAGGGATCCAGACCCCCAGGACGACCCAGAGTCCGCTGGGAGGACAACATTAGACAATCTTTGAAGGACCGAGGACTAGAATGGAACCAGGCCAGGAGGAAGACAGCCGATAGGATAGTCTAGCGGTCTCTCTTCCGAACCTCTACACCTCACGGTAGAAGGGGAACGACTAAGTAAGTAAGTAAGTAAATGTAGAGGTCAATCATATTATAATGCAGCTAATATGGCTGGAAAGTATAACGGAGTTTAACAAAAAATTCTGGAAAGGAACAGGTTTGCAAAGTTTATTCCATTCGCTGGACATTCCCTAAATCTAGTTGGACGAACCGCAGTTGACACGTGTCTGGATGCAGTGAATTTGTTTGGTACAATAAATGAGCCGCCGCAGGCGACCTATGTCTTTACTGACTGTGTGTGGTACACCACTCTGAGTGGAGACCTCCCAGTACCAAAGACTGCTGTGCCTGTCTTCAGATTTGCTCCTTTCCTCAGACCTACGGGTCCTGAGAGTTCCTCTATAAATGCCTTTGTGCAGATGAGGAAGGACATCCCTCGAAACCTTCGGGTATATGAGGCTCTGTTTATTTTGGCTGGAATGACGTCTCGATAGTTCGGAAGTTTTATAGCGTATATGAGTACACTTGAGGGCAAGTCCGGACACAATGGGCTAATCACCTGTTTGCCAAGTCACTTTGATTACATGTCCTGCCCATGGGCCTTGTGCACTTGGGTCCCCTCTACACTTCGTTTCACGGGGTAGAAGAGGGTACGATTATGAGATGAGATGAGACAATAAATGAGTTTTATTGTTTTTTCTCAGCTTGTACAAAAAGAGAGTCAGTGCTAACAAGTTTTTTGCCTCCAGAGTTAAGTTCCTAAGCATTTATCAGACACAAGATGGGAGGCTCACGCCAAAGCTACTGCAGCGATTAGCGAAAGTTATGCTAACGTTGTTGAAGCCATCAGTTATATTTACGGTGATGAGATACACACGAGACGACAGGCTGAAAATCGTCTACAAAAAATGGAAGAATTTGGATTCATTTACTTGCTTCACCGTTGGACACATTTGCTAGACTAATTTCATAAAGTTAGCAAGGCCCTCCAAAGTTTACAAATTTCATTGAGCACATGTGCACAGATTTACAGTTCACTATTGCAGTTCGTATCAAACACTTCGGCTAATGTGGACAAAATTAAACAGTAAGCAAATATTACTCTAGAGAGTACGAGAAAAAAACAAAGCAATGATGGGGCAGCACCCGAAGCTTTAGACAAACATTCTCCAAGAGACAGTTTTAGAATAAATTTATTTATTATGACATGGATGCTCTTGAAGCCAACCTAGACAGAAGATCAACAGTGTGAAGGAGTGTAGCTGGCAATATTTCATTTTTGGTGAACCTGCAAGCAACCAAGGAACAAATTCATAATGGTGTCGAGCTGTTGATGCAAGATTATCCAAATGATGTTGACCTCAATCTAATCGATGAACACTTGCACTTCCACCTGTATGTCAAACAAGCTCACCCTGAAAAAGAAAATTTCTGCCACCAGGACATGTTTCAAATAATATTCCAAGAAAAAATTCAGACAGCTTTTCCAAATGTGGAAACCATTTTCAGATTGTTCCTGTGTTTAATGGTTACTAATTGTAATGGTGAAAGATCATTTTCTAGACTAAAAAGGATTAAGGATGATCTTCGATCAACAATGTCCCAAGATCGGTTGTCTGATCTGAGCATTCTCTGCATAGAAAATAATAAACTGCGACTTACTGATTTTAATGACATAATTGAAAAAGTTGCCTCCAAAAAAACTCGAAAGAAACTGTTTTGAGTTTGTATAAAGTGTAATGTTTTTTTTTCCCCCTTAACCAGCGGCACTTGGGTTTTCAGTCCTTCGGCCCAATGACATGTCATTGCGAGGCTGGGGAGCCTGTGGACTTTCCTTCCAACCCAGTCAGGAGCTTCTCTCCTTCCCATCCACAGAGGGTTTATCTCAGGAGCCGTTCAGGTTATTCACTCAAAATCCTGGTCAATGACACTCTTTCAAATGCCCAAGCCCAGGCTTAAACCTTGAACACCTGATCGTCAGCGTAATGTGGTAATCATTACACCAGCGCGGCTCCCATAGTGTAATGTTTAAACATAGCTATGAATGTTGTATGTGAACGTCTTCATTAGATCCATACTTATGTAAACTTATTAAATTTATAAACAATCTTTTTATTAATGCTAAAATTTCAAAAATGTTCTACCTTCATTGTGTGGATACATTTCACAGAACGTCTGAATATGCACTTTTGGGTGCTGTCTCACACCTTCAGTTCTACGGCAATTTTATTTACTTTTCTTCATTTTCTCATCAATCTCTTTTATTTGGCATACATCATGCGTTTTAATTCTTGTTACTCTCTATGTTGGATCAGTAGAGTCAAGTCTCTAACACTCAACTCTCCTACGGAAGTATCTGCTATGGGACTACCTTTATCTTTTAGCACGCGGTCGTGTTTACGTTACGCCAGGTGAACTGTAGTATTATCGTAACAACACCCGGTCATTACCACCGGTCAGCGGTAATACGTTTATCGCTTTGAGTCGTCTGCGCCCTTTGATAGGAGATGATCCTCGTTAGACACAATATGGTCTCGTACGAGGATGAATAGTGGCAGCCATCTTGCTTTGCTTCACATGTGACTGGACTTATATTAAGGGAGTTTCTTTTCTCTTATTTTTATAGTTTCATGTTCTCTACTTAATTCTCATTTTCTTTCCCTCCTGTCTCTTGTTTGTCTGTCCCTGACGAAGGCCTTGTGGCCGTAACGTAGGTGTTTCTTGTCCCCCTTGTAAGACGTATTACTATTTGTGTGTGTGTGTGTGTGTTTTTTTTTTTTTTCAACTACGAGGATGAATAGGAAGCGGATATTGTTTGTCTGAGCGGCCGGCGAACCCTTTTGTTTGACTGTCTGGAGAAGGCACGAAAACACGGGCGATAATGAGATAATAGTTTCACGGGACTATCCCTATGTGTGATTATCGCAGGCAATCTGTCTGGCGAGTCAGTATTTGAAGGTAGCATCTGGCCATCAAAAGAGTTCACATATTTGTTTGTGATCGCACCGGAAATATTACGTCTTATTATAAAGAGGTCACGCGGTGGAATATTAAATATAATATTTTAAACAAGCGGGGGAGATTATGAATTAAAACACCCCATCCAACACAATGCTAAAAAAACTTACGATTAGATTGAAGTGAGAGCCGGAATAAGCATTGAATTTCATTGGCAATTTGACGGAAGTACCAACTGTGATTTGAACTGAGAAGTGGAAATTTAATCTAGCAAACTCAGAGATACAGATCAGACAGCCTTAAAACTTCAAACGTGCAACTCCCAAAAAGCCAGAAAGAGAAGGATCGGACCTTGAATTCCATGCTTATAAGTGAAAGATCGAAGTTTTTGGAAAACTTGAAACCTTAAAAGGTAAGTCCGCCTTTATAAATACCTACAGACTGAAAAACTTAAGGGACTAGGACTTAAAATATGAAGACTGGAACCCACAATATTTGGATCACCCGTCATAATAGAAACTTTCCCAGACCAAGTGTTTCACTGATTCACCCGTTAAAAAAGGGATTCAAAATTTCCAGAGCAAGTGGTTCGACAGGGTATAACATAAATTGCTCGTGCTCATTTTAACCTGTGTGCGGAGATTGTGTATACCGAAAACTTTGGGGTAAGTGCAACAATTGTTTTACAAATGTAAATTTGGCATGTTGTGTGAAACAAGGCTGTATTATGTCACCACTACTTTTTGGAATAGCTATTGATTGGGTTATGAGAAACTATACCCACAATGAACAATTGGGTATAAAATGGACAAATGGAAAATTCCTGGGGGACCTGGATTTCGCAGATGATGTAGCATTCTTAAGTTCAACACCAAGACAATCCCAAGAAGCAATAAATAATTTGTGTCATCTCTCGGTTAAAATAGGTCTCCAAATAAATGCCTCTAAAACTAAAGCTATGAACTTTTCTAACGAGACCTTTGATATCATCTTGAACGGGGAAAAACTACAGAAAGTTGAAAGTTTCAATTATTTAGGCAGTAAAATGACTCAGGATGGTGACACAACAAGAGAAATCCATACTAGAATTGCTTTGGCAGCTAGCGCCTTCAATAGATTATCTAACATTTGGAAATTACGATCATTGAATATCCATACCAAGCTTCGTCTGTTTAATTCAAATGTTATCTCAGTGTTAACGTACGAGTGTGAGAGTTGGAAAATAGCAAAATCATTGGAGAACAAGCTGAATACATTCGAGAACAAATGTCTTAGAAAACTCATGAACATCAGTTGGAAAGAATTCAAGACTAATCGACAAATAAGAGAAGACTCTAGGCAGAAATATGTCTCCGACTATATAAGGAAAAGACGATGGTCATATATCGGTCATGTCCTACGAATGCAAAACAACAGAATACCACTACAGGCGCTCACTTGGGTTCCTGAGGGTAAGAGGAAAAAAGGAAGACCAAAAGAAACACTCAGAAGAACAATAATAAAAGAAGGAAGAACGTTGGGCCTAAATAATGTGCAAGAGCTAAGAGGAGTGGCGTCACAACGAACAACCTGGAGAGCACTGGTTTCTGCCTTATGCGCCGTGTTTGGTGCTTAAAGAATTCATTATTATTATTATTATTATATATATATATATATATATATATATATATATATATATATATATATACATATATATATATATATATATATATATATATATATATATATATATATATACAGTACTTTGCAAAAAAAATGGCAGTCATATTGCTCAGCTAAATAAGCTGAAATCTAATTAAATATGCATGTTCTGCCCCAAATTTGCACTCCACTGAAGTGAGCAAACACTACCAAAAGTAAAAAAAAAAATTAGCGTAGAGTAACGTCCCTTGATAATAGAGCAGACGACAATTTCTAATGCTAGTGGCAGAAAATGGATACAAAGTCAAAGTGTATGTTAATTTCACAGCTTTGGAATGAAGGAAATCAAACATGTTCTAACATTTCTAAAACCTTGAACATTCCTGAGCTTACTGTCTACAGAGTTGTGATTAAATTAAAAGCAGGTAATGGAATCGAGCGAAAAGAAGATAGTGGGAGGCCAAGAATTTTGGACACAAAGGACCATCGGCGTCTCGCCCAAATCGTTCGGGCTGGGTCAATGAAG
The DNA here is from genome assembly GCA_024509875.1 of Oreohelix idahoensis. NCBI lineage: Eukaryota > Metazoa > Mollusca > Gastropoda > Stylommatophora > Oreohelicidae > Oreohelix > Oreohelix idahoensis. The sequence goes on along the minus strand of JAMPIV010018352.1, from coordinate 48,769 downwards.
AGTGTAGAAAACATACGGCAGCGCATGATCGAGTTGGGAAGCCCAGAGGTATCTAATGCTACTGTCACCCGGGAGCTACACAGGATGAATTGCACAAAAAGCGGGTAATTTCGTCACCATTGCTCACAGAGACTCACAAACAGATGCGCTTGAACTGGTGCCACGAACACCAAAATTTGTCATGGGACAATGTGATTTTTTTCAGATGAATGTTCTGTTTGGTCTTATCCTGGTCAAATAAATATTTGGACGAAAGGCTCTGTAACGCCTGTGTACCAGCGACCGAAACATACCTAGAAATTCCATCTTTGGGGAGGGGTGTCAGCAAGAGGTGGCACCCCACTGTGTGTTTTCACAGGAATTCTCACGAAAGAAAGATACATCGACATACTAGAGGGACACCTTCTGCCATTTATGCAGTTCATGTACCCCGATGGGTGCACATTTCAACATGACAATGACCCAAAGCATACAGCTCATACCACCAAAGCATGGCTGTAAGAGAAGAATGTGATAGTGCTGAAGTGGCCCAGCAACAGTCCCGACCTAAACCCAATTGAAAACGTTTGGGCACTACTCTAGAATCATTTTAAAAAGAGTGGACTCAGTGACGTTGAACATTTGAAGAAGGTAGCTGAAAAATACTGGGACAGTCTGACTCACAATTACCTACAAACATTTGTGGGAAGTATGCGTCGTCGCATCCAGGCTTGCCTTGCTGGAGAAGGCAACATTATACTGTACTGAAACCAGTGTTAATAGATAGGGGAGATACTAATCTTCCTCTGGACATACAGTTTTTATTATTATTTGCTTCTGTGAGTGTGCTGCGTTGCGAAAATATGACTGCCATTTTTTTTGCAAGGTACTGTATATACATACATACACATATATATGTGTATGTGTGACTGGCAACCTCAACAGACAAAACTAGTATATTTGTAAACCAATAAAGCAAGCGCTGTTGATTTCTTCTAGCTAGTCGTGCGGTAAACCGACAGCAGAGGTGACCACAGACTCCGAATGGAGCAGTGATGAGTGAGGATTACATCGCATGTGCCTAAAGTGTACAATATTTTGTGAGATACTTGTATATGCACTTTATTACTTGTAACTCAGGCAACCCAATATTTGCGCTGTCCAGACACATTTTCACAGTTAATACCCAGAGGAATATGGTGATTTGTAATCATCTTCCATGAGCTTGATTGTGTGCTCGGGAATTTAATTCTTCTGAGAGATTTACACTGGTGGGTGGACAGAGAGAATGCAGTGACATTTGTTTTCTATTTTGTCTAAAAAGTTCTTGGTTACAAGCTATCAGCAGTACTGAAGTTACTGCACCACTCATGTAAGAAAAGTACACTCATCACCAAGAAGGGACGAGAACCACAGCTGCAGGACTCCCTTATATTAGTTAGTGCTTAAAAAAAGGCATCAGCAAAAGGGTCATAACGTTCTTACTATAACATCACCTTATATCTCCGTGAAAAGAAAATTTGATGCCCACATAAAATTGACCAGCATTTTATTTATTTTAAACTGTTAATACTAATTGATTTTTAAATGTGTTACCTGTTATTTTAAACTAAACAAACATAGTTGATTCAGTTATTACATGTATGAAAGCAAACGAGCCAGATCATTATATATATATATATATATATATATATATATATATATATATATATATATATATATATATATATATATATATATATATATATATATATATATATATATATATATATATATATATATATATATATATATATATATATATATATATATATATATATATATATATATATATATATATATATATATAATATATAGATAGATAGAAGCGTCAATAACCTTCTGTCTTCATCTCTGCCAAGTTTAGTCTTGTGCGAACGTACACACATTTGACGACCTGTTTAGATACTCCTCGAGTTTTGTCCACTGTTTGACCACTATTGCAAAGCAGGGGAGGCAATCCGTGACGATTGGAGGATTGAACTCGGACACGCATTTATGATAAATCACAATTGCAGACCTCGTTTTGATAAGAAACCCGATGGATAATTTCCCTAGAATAGTGTCATACTTTAGGTTTTTTTTTTTTTTTTTTTGGTAGGTTGAGGGAAAGATATGTCTCTGGAGTGAGTAGGTTTCTCTCCTCCAGCCTATCCGTACGACTGTGCTTTGTTTCCAAGGCAGTCTTTGCCTCTCTATCTAAAATAAGACAGGTTACTCTACACACACAATACTATATGACAACAAGACACATACACGTGAAAAAATACGGAAAATGGGTATGGGTCTGACCAACACTTACTTACTTACTTACTTAGTCGTTCCCCTTGTACCGTGAGGTGTAGAGGTTTGGAAGAGAGAGCGCCAGACTATCCTATCGGCTGTCTTCCTCCTGGCCTGGTTCCATTCTAGTCCTCGATCCTTCAAAGATTGTCTAATGTTGTCCTCCCAGCGGACTCTGGGTCGTCCTCGGGGTCTGGATTCTTGGCTCTTTGTTTCCCATACAAAGTTAAATTCTGTGTTGTTTATTTATCACTAAACCTATTACAACATGAAACACCCAAAGATATCAACAATCATACACATCGAGGAAAAAATGACGAATGGTGCGCCTTCACCGTAGGAAGAAAACCAAAAAAAAAATATTAACCAAAGGTTGAAGGTTGGCACTTGGTTACAGGAATAAACAATCTTGGTGCAAGATAAGACCAAGTAAAAAAAAATCAAACAACCAACTTAATAGATCTTTCTCCAGCAAAAACAAAATCCTCATACACTCTCTCACTCACTTGCCACCTCTCACTCTCTTCCCTGTTGTCTTTCCCTCTTGGGTCTGTGGTATCCCTTGTTTTATAGAATATCCCTCGAAAACCTTTTTGACTGTGATTATTGTACCAATTCCAGCTCTCGGGGGTACAAATTGGCCCAAGTTCGTCCCAAAAAACATATTAATGAAGTGAACGCCGAATTTGCTAAAGTCCTCGCTAATTCCTGGTAGTGGTATAAATCCTAAAGGTTATCGTCACTGTTCTGAACTATCCACTTATCCTCCGATGGGGGTGTTCACAAGGGGAGAATAAATCTAGACACAGGGCTTACACCTAGATAACCCCAGTGCGACAACGCATGCAGAATATGGGGCGGACGGGGGAGAACAGGCTTCATGTTCTCGCTCGGTCTGAAATTCTTTCTGGGTACAGGTGTCAATACAAACAGGTGACTAGTGTAAAAAATCGTTGATGATTTTGACCATTGAAGTGAGGTGATACTCCCAGTATCTTGATAACACTAGTCAACAAATTTTCAAAAGTTTTTTGTACCAGAAATTAAATATACCATTTCTTATTGATTTTGACATGCTGGTTTCAAATATCATAATGAAATTCACCAATTGGCTCTGGTTTTTTAAAAAAATGATGAATTTACATTACAGTAATACAAATAACGTATGCTTGTTTAATTCTCTGGGGTGAACAGCTAGTCTTTCTACTGTAGCATTATAAAAATTGTGGTTACATACTCAATTAATTGATATTTCAACATAAAATGATAGAAAAAATAAAAACATTATTTAAAGTTCACATATCATGCTTTAAAAAGGCACATCTGAACCCATTCCGTCACTATTGAGTCGTTGTTCGAGCTCTCTTTGCTTGCTTCTTGTAGTCAATCCATGAGGTGTCTCTTGTCACAGTCCAACAGTAATCAGCAAGCATTGAAGGGCTCCAATTGCCTTGATACCTTGTCTCCATAGCAGCAATGTCCTGGTGAAATCGTTCACCATGCTCATCACTGACCGCTCCACAGTTTGACGTAAAGAAATCCAGATGAGAATCCAGAAAATGAATTTTCAAAGACATTTTGCAGCCAAGACTCTTATACTTCAGAAGGAGATTTTCTACAATTTCATTGTAATTATCAGATCTGTTGTTTCCAAGAAAATTGTCCACCACTGACTTAAATGCTAGCCATGCTGCTTTTTCCTTGCCATGCAACATGCAAAGAAACTCGTCATCATGAAGAAGTTTTCGAATTTGCGGACTAACAAATACTCCCTCTCTTATTTTAGCTTCACTCAGTCTTGGAAATTTTCTGATGAGGTATTTGAAAGCCTCATCTGTTTTCTCCATTGCCTTGACAAAGTTTTTAATGAGACCCAGCTTAATGTGCAAGGGTGGCAACAAAATCTTGCTGGTGTTGACAAGTGCTGAGTTCTCAACGTTCTTACTGCCAGGCTGCAATGACTGCCTGATTGGCCAATGTCTTCTGATGTAATGGTCACTTCGTGCACAGCCATACCACACACAGAGAAAGCAACAGTACTTGTTGTATCCACCCTGTAGTCCAAGCAAAAGAGCGACCACTTTTAAGTCACCGCAAAGTGACCAATGATGATGATCGTAGTTTATACACTTTAAAAGCTGCTTAATGTTTTCATAAGTTTCTTTCATACAAACTGCGTGACCAACTGGAATTGATGGTAACACATTACCATTATTCAACAAAACAGCTTTAAGACTCGTCTTGGATGAATCAATGAAAAGCCTCCACTCTTCCGGTATGTAATTGATTTTGAGGGCTGCCATTAAACCAGAAATGTTGTGGCACGCAGAAAGGTCACCCTGTTTGAAAAAGAATGTAATAAGCGGCTTCTGGCGGTTCCTATACACAGAAATTGTAACATCTTCTGCCAGGAGATTCCACTGTTGTAATCTGGAACCCAAAAGCTCCGCCTTGTTCTTCGGTAAATTCAGATCTCTTACAAGATCATTCAGTTCACCTTGGGTTATTAAGTGTGGTTTAGTGGATGTAGTTTGCTCAAAATCTGGGTCGCTTGAGGTTGATGGTTCAGGACCACCAATGTCCTCTTCTTCATCAGTGGAAGCAGCTGAAAATGATTCTGGCACTTTGGGAACTGGTAGGTCATCGCCATGTGGTACTGGACGTATTGCAGAGGGGATGTTTGGATATTCCAGAGTCAATTTTTTCTTCTTTGATATGCCTTTCCCAATTGGAGGGACCATGCAAAAGTAACAGTTGTTGAGATGATCAGTGGGCTCTCTCCAAATCATTGGGACTGCAAATGGCATAGCTTGCCTTTTGCCAGTCAACCACAGTTTAAGATGTGCTGCACATGTATTGCAGCATATGTGTGGCGCCCAGCTCTTATCTTGATCTCCTATTCTGCAGCCAAAATACAAACTGTACGCCTTCTTAATCACTTTAATTATATTTAGTTTTTGTGATAGAAATGTCACCTCACCACATATATAACAGAATTTATTAGCACTGTTCACACATGTCCTAGGCATTTCTAACTACCATACTTTTGATAAGAACAAATGCACTAATTTATGGCAAAATTTTATCAGAGATAAGATATTTATACACATAGGTGATGTAATCATAGGTAGGATTGCATCATCAACTTCTAGTTACATTTTTATTGGTCATTAGAAAAAATTATGCAATCGCCCACAACAGTCGCGTCATTTATATAAATTGACTGTAATTAAATAAACTAGTAGCATATATCTTGAAAACTAGAGCCAATCAACATTTTTTAATGTCATTTTCGTTTTCAGCACACTAAAATTAGTTAAGATCAGCTATTTTCATTTCTGGTACATTTTGGTTGTTGACTAGTGTAATCTGTTTTCTCCTAATTTTAAGGATGATAATGATGGATTTTAACGGCCAACTCTTTGCCAGAATGCCGGTCCTGCACAGCGTATAGACTAGTTACTCCACTTGAATACAACTGTCATGTGTCTGGAAAAAAATGATGATATCAGGTCTACGCCGCTGTGGGCTGTTAAAAATAACATCTTGGATTTGGTAAGTCTAGTCGTTATAATTTACAGTCAGAATATATCATCAGGCTAGTAGCCATATAGATCCTACACGATTGTTGATAGATAATTTATATGTACCGATGTACAAGTACATACATTATAAAATAAAGACCTCTGGTTGTCCACTTGGGGATCAGGTTAGAATCCAGAATGAAATCTCCACGCAATCACTTATAAACAGTATTCCATAAAAGAAATTGGTTTTAGGCCTACGCGCTAGACTCTTCAAATTCTGACTGACCACAGATGGCTGGTTTAAAAACATATATATAAATATATATATGTGATAATGTGGGCGAGATGATGATGATGATGCTATTGTGATATGGGATCACTTTCTTGCACACTCGCAAACGACCCGATCAACAATAAAACTCTGATTCTTATGGCAGGGGCTGTATTTATTTGATACAACCCTGTCAGCGACTACAATCACACAAAGCAAACATTAAACAAATAAACAGTGCTCAGTTGTTAATCGTGTTCAAGGCATCTATTTTGTAGATCAACTCGTTTCTTTCTTTGGGTGACTGAACGAACGAACAAACGAACGAACTTTATTTTCAAAGGGTTGAGAATTGGGCATGCAGGCCCGTCTAACATTCTGCCCTTCCTTTCGCTCACCTTTCATACTGAATTCATTTATTCTCATATGCATGTTACATATCAATTTCAAGAAATTCAACGTCAAGTAAAATAATAATAAAGCACACTCATATTAACATTAATTACTTATAAGCATGACATAACATATGTTGAAAAGTACAGACATCGTCATTAGAACCTACAGTTGATGTTATAAGAAAAGATAATCCGATTAGGGGGCATGTAATCAGAATTTAGAAAGTATTCAAAAAGTCCATGATTGTATGAATAGGGACTGAGGTTGTTTCTTAGGTTATGTGGAAGACAATTCCAAAGATGAGCAGCAGAGTACGCTAAGCTTTTCTTGAATAAGTCAAGCCTAGGCTTGGGCACTTGCAATCTGTTAAATCGTAGACTGCGTCTTTCATTGTAACTGAACATTGGCCACAGATATGCTGGAGCATTGTGTGACAGGATTTTGTGAACAAATTTAGCTTTGTTAAACAGAAGGCGCTTTCTTAAGGGCAGTATTCGGAGGTTTTTATAGAAATCTACATACTGAGTTAGGCAGTTGTCAGAGACTAGACGCACTGCACGCTTTTGTAGTGAACGGAGTCTCTTTGTGTTGGACATTGAGCAACCATCCCAGATTGTGGAGCAATAGTCAAGGTTCGCTTGTATGTGAGATATATAGAGCAATTTTCGTGCACCTTCATCTAGGAAATGTTTGATTTTAGCTAACTGGTAAACTTTCTGTGCCGTTTGCTTGGTCAGTGCATGTACATGTGAGTTCAAGTTTAGATGCTGGTCAACGGTTATACCTAGAGTTTTATGTTCATTAACGTTTTCAATTAGTGAGGAACCAATGTAGATCTGAAGTGTTGTTTTCTCTGAATTTTGTAATTTTTGTCTAGTTGATATTAACATGCATTTCGTTTTAATGATATTTATTAGCATGCGATTACCGTTGCTCCACTTAATCAGATTATCTGTATCCTTTTGTAACGATAGTTTGAGTGTTTTACAACTTTTATCACTCTTGTATGTATATATATATATATATATATATATATATATATATATATATATATATATATATATATATATATATATATATATATATATATATATATATCATAGACTTGGGTTTGATCTCTAATGGCGTTATTTCGCACTCCTGTGTGGGAAATAATTCTGGAGCTAGAGTTCCCAAGATGAAAGGCTTTGCGTCACGGTCCTTCAGAGTGCAACGTCTGGAGCTTTGCCCGAGATCAAAAGTCTTTTGTTTTTCTAGCGGGCTGTCCCCAGAATACACGTGCTCGAGATTAAATGGGGACTGGGGATTTTCTAGATTTCCCTGTGTAAACCTCAAAGGTTCTATTCAGTTACTTACCCGTACTGTCTAGCGGTCCAGTGGTCAAGTATTCTATGATTGACAGCTGAGCTCGCGTGAGTGGATAGAAGTATAAGCCACAGCGAGATTTATTTCCTATTATGACTGACAGGTCAAAGAAGATTGTAGACACCGCGTTTGCCAGTGTTTCAAGAACTGAGGACGGGGACAAAAGGGTGAGCTGAAGAAAGACAGGACAGGTAGTTTTAATGTATGTTTGAGCTAGCAAATCAGAGAGTAGCTATTAGGTTACAATAGGCTGTTAGATTACTGTAGACTCTCTTCCATTACACGTCACAAATACTGACATAAATTTTAGATTACTGAAACAGTATTGTTAGTAATTAGTTTAGATAGATCTGCTCATACTTCTTGCAATAAATACAAAAATAAGGGGAAATATTTTAAGAGTAAAGTAATAATTGAGTAAATCAAAACTTCTCTAAAAATATATGGAAGAGGAAAACACTGTCCATTACTGAAGCCTTATTTCTGTTGTTGGTGTTGTGTATTAGATACTTTTAGTCAACTAGTATTTTGACATTAGAGCGGATCATTTTATTTTAGTTAGTAACAACTGTATTTTTCGTGTTGGCTGTAAACAATCTTCTTGCACAGCATGGCCGAATCAATAAACCTCAACTTCTGTTATCTGAATATTGGTAGGGAACTTGACAAGCCAGGCCAAACTCTGACAGATTTTGTGCTTAGTTCGGTTAAGGGGAGGAGCTACAGGGCATTTTAAGTCAAAATAGCAGAAAAATGAACATTGGGATTAGTCTAAACTAGTATAATTTATATTTCCCTGAATTAAAATCTGTAAAAATTATTTGTCAGAATACATTCTAAGTAGGTATATTTTGATTTTGTAAACAGTACTTTCTTCAGAAATGGAGCTTTTCCTTTAAAGAAATTTTTCATTTTCTCAGAATCATGAAAGCTATATAGCTTTCTGACTATAACATCACCTTACATCTCCGTAAATAGAAAATTTGCTTCCAATATAAAATTCACCAGCATTTTATTTATTTTAAACTGTTAATACTAATTGATTATTAAATTTGTGACGTTTTTTTTTAAACTAAACAGACATAGTTATTTCCAATATAAAATTCACCAGCATTTTATTTATATTAAACTGTTAATACTAAGTGATTATTAAATTTGTTACATGTTACTTTAAAACTAAACAAACATAGTTGATTCAGTCTTGTGGCGTCAGGCTGGATGTAAGACATTCAGGATTAACAGGTCACTTGTTGTTACCATGTAGTTGACCATTTATGGCATGTCCTGCTGTTTTGCCAACCTTGATTTTCTCCAGTGCTGCCTTCAGTTCTTCCATCTTGATGCCATCTTTATTGCCTTTCGATTCAATGCCATTTTAAATTTAATATCAGGGGCTTATTGCTGCAACGGTGAGAAACACAGAAGAACAACCTGATGACTTGGAATCGCTCTGGCTTAAATTCAAGGACACCATAAAGACAGCTGCTGCAGAAGCATGTAGTAAAGTCCGACTTGGGAAAAAAAGAAATAGGACGCTGTCAGGAACCACTTACCGTGGAGAAAGCTCCACTGGTTACACCACTGCAGTGTGGATTTATAATAACACATAAAGGCTCGTTCTTCCAAGGGTTCAACCACACAACAATGGCTGACATAAGAAGTAACACTTTCAACAGGTACTTCCCTTTAATTATTTGCACACACAATAAGGCCTCACACGGCCAATCAACGCATCACATATAATAATTAAAAACCACTGTAAACTTGCCTAAGCAGTTTAATCTATCAGCATCATACACGAAGGTACGTCATACAACAAGAGCGCTGCAATGAATATCACCCACCTGAGCGGAAAAACTGTGACACACTCACATCACTGACATCTTATTAACTACGGCCTGTAGAAATTACAACATAGATCCTTCACTGCTCTAGAATTACAACGTAAACATCAACCAGGACCGAAATATGGCAAGCACTCAGTTAATAGTCATTAATCTGAACCACACAGCAATCTCGCTGGCAAAAGGGACAAGTCCGTCCTTCCTGGACGGAGGCTAGTTTCGGACTACTTAATTTTGCGCCTTTTTCCCCCGACTTTCGGTAGTCACATGACCCACCGGTTTGGCTAACCTTGGCCTTTCCGAGTGACCTACCGACGACCACAATATCTAAGATGCACTGGGAAATATCGCTGTGACAGACACCTTGGTGGACAGAGGAAGTCAAAGAGAAAATAAGAGAGAAGACAGTGGCATGGAAACAATACTTAGGAGCTTAAAACATAGCAGGATAAATGGAAAAATATAGAGAATATGTGATAATCAGAACAGAAGCAAAGAAAAAGGTCATATTCATTCATAACCCTCCACTCCCAAAGTAAACGAAGTTTTGTTTTATCCGGGGGAAGCTTCGCCCGACCCCTGTAGGAGTCTGGACGACCATGTGCCACTAACAGCATACCCTCCTATGAACAGAGAGGATCATAGTTCTCACCACCATTGTCGTTACTGCGTTCTCCAACCAACCAAAAACACAAGATGGGTATGAAGTAGGTTACGTTCGGTTCTGACAGTCGTGAAAAATGACTACGACTGTCCTCCCCTAGTCACCCATAACACAGTGCGCTGTACACTAATAGCAACACTTACATCAGCACACATTATAGTTGATTTCCAAATAACACACACCATCTTTCGTAACAAGGTTTAAACATAATAAATTGTCTTTATGGCGTCAAAACACATGAAATTCATAAATATCACATTTGCACAACCATATCTTCAATGTACACGAAACACCTCTACACTGGTTGCAATTACTTGCTACTCACTATCACCTATAAACACCTCCTCAGTTACCCTCACTACATTGTAAAGCTGTACAGAACAACTTATATTTTATCAGAACAGTACAGGTAGCATGTGACAGACTCTTCAGTTTGGTTCACGTTAACCGAAACACCCTAACTAAACGCGAACACGATACCTATCCCTTGCTATTGCTGGACTATCAGCAGGTGGTTATGGTGCAACAACATGTAGATATTGCGGAAACATACCTTGCGGTCACTAGCTATCATGCCCTCAGATAAACCTCTACTGTTCCTATTCATGTAGCACGCCCCGGACTGCGAGTATTAATGGGCGCCTGCCGCAAACTCCGTCTCAGATGTGCTTTCTTCTCAGGTGGTGATACATCGACCACCTGATTGTCCGCCCTGGGACTTCGGTGTTGCTGAGACCCTGCTTCAGCCCCTCCCGTGGCGTTATGCACTCCCCTTACATTGCCAACGATCAAATCGGTAACTGGATTCTCAAAGACAAACGCGTTCACTCTCCCTGTTAGAAATGGGGTGTCGACATCAATACACGCCTGGGGGTAAGACTCAACTTTGCCCCCAAACGTGGTACACTTTACAGTTTTGCCTCAACACAGTGTCCCTCAACACAGAGACTGGTTTCTTCTCCCCCACACCTTTGCGGAGTGCCACTTTGCCAGTCTCATGAATCGCCGACAGACATGGTAGCACATGCCCACAGTGTAACACTATATTCTCCTTCGAATGGAATAGGAGTCAACACATCATACAGTCCTCGCTGTTGACTGTGTCCAGCACAATTGGGGTAGTACACACGCCAGCATAATGACCCCTGCCATTACTACTGGAACATCTGCGTTCAGTTTTTTACTCATCGCGTGGACTTTTGTTGGAAACTGCTAACTGGTGAATACCGCGCATCGGAATCGGATGATTGGCGATCAGCGGACCCATTCCTCCGCTGGAATGTTTTGTTTTATAGTAAAACCGATCTTCGTCACGAGACTCCTCAAAGCGTACCTGCTTTCACGTTTGGCGCTCTCGTCCGTCGATATCACTTTTCCATTGTCGGTTGTGCCAGTTCGACCGACCGTTCCGATGAGATCGGAAATTACCGCAATTCCCTCTGCATGGTTGATAGGGACGGGAATGCCTATCGTCCTTTTGCACTTGGCACCTGTCTGCACCGCCTGACTGATTTTGCCATGGTTGTCACTGGACTTTACCAACACCTGCAATTAAGGCATCCGACAGACCAGACCGGTGGATGGATTTGCCCGGATGGGCCAGGACATAATGGTGGCCCAACTGTGCCATGGACTCAATGTCCTTTGGCTGACGCTCTTGGAAAAAGGCTACCAACTCAGAAGAACAAGACGACAACACTTTGTCCCGTAGCATTAGATCAACCAAACCATTAAAGTCCTTAGAAATTCCTTCCAACTCAATCCATCTATTCAGCAGAGGCTTGATCTTCGAGACAAAGTCCTCGAAGTCCTGGTCTGCACTTGGCATAGTGTTTCTAAACCACGTCCGGTACCCGTCAACCGTTAAACGGAACTCCCGCAGCAACCGTACCTTCACCTTGTCATAATCCGCCCGTTCTTCCAGCGGAGGCTATTAAAAAGTCTCCATCACAGGCCCCACTAGCAATGTGGATAACAGAGATGGCCACTCGTCTCTGTTAGCCTTCCAGGCCACGCATACGGTCTTGAACCTCTCAAGGAAGAAGTTCAAACTATCGATCGTGTTATTAAAATTCGGCAGACGCAGCCTAAAGGTACGATGAGACTCCCTCGGAGTCGAGTTCTGACCACTCGCACCGACTTCTAATCTCTTTAATTGTATTTCATTATCAATCCTCATTCTCTCCTTCTCAAATTCTAACTCTCTATCCTCTTTCATCTTCTTTTCTTGTAATTTGAACTCTCTCTGTTTCAAATCGTTATCTTCTTTTATCTTCTTTTCTTGTAATTCTTTATCTTCTTTCATCTTCTTTTCTTGTAATTCTTTATCTTCTTTCATCTTCTTTTCTTGTAATTCGAACTCTCTCTGTTACAGATCGTTATCTTCTTTCATCTTCTTTTCTTCTAATTTTTATCTTATTTCATCTTCTTTTCTTGTAATTCGAACTCTCTCTGTTTCAAATCGTTATTTTCTTTCATCTTCTTTTCTTGTAATTATTTATCTTCTTTCGTCTTCTTTTCTTGTAATTCGAACTCTCTGTTTCCACTCGTTATCTTCTTTCATCTTCTTTTCTTGTACTTTGAACTCTCTTCTTTTGAGCTCTAACTCTTCAGCGCGAGCATCTCTTTAATGCTTCTGCTTCTCAATTTTCTTCTTCTCCAAAGCTTCTTGATTTTCATCTGACTGGTAGCCTTGGCAAAATCAATCAGTTCTTTCCCAGTGTACCCACATTCTTTGCCTATCCTAATGAAACCCTCTAAGTCCATGATGTACACTCACTATACTCAATATTATCTATACATCTGCTTCTTTTGCTATAGATTCTGACTATGCAACTACTCAATAACATGTACTATAGACCACCTCACTTATATCAACAGAAAACTCTCTGCTTACATATAATGCAGTACTGATATATACATAGCAATATCACTGCTCAAAGTGCAAACATATGAATGTATATATAATTCACTTCACACCTTAAAGTATATATAATCCACTTCACTCGTCAATTGAGTATGACTGTTCTCTGCCTCTTGGCTAATATCTCCTTACTCTCTAGGTTTGGTCCTTCCGACCACTTAGTCTCTGTGATACACCTGAAAAGACACTTACTATAGTCAATAGTTGTATCTCCCTAGCTGATAATACCCCTTGGTACCATACCACTTCTCTACTGTAAGGGACACCGACACAAAATTACACAGTAAGTCAGCTTTTCCACCACAGTATCTTACTAACACACACGCTGGTGCTGTTCTCTGACAGTATTACAGTTCTAATCAATATGGTTACAAAGGGCAAAAATAAACATTCCACAGATGAAAAGACACACACTAAACACCACGATAACTACCAGTCACGACGAGTAAGATGACAGGCAATATATGAGCAGAGATAGACTAATATCTACAATGCGCGACTGACAATGCACGAAAACAAGGGATACTTTTTAACGTATTTACAAGATAGCAAGAAGGAACGAGAGATAACACCACTTAAACACAAAATTAGAATTACTGAATGTACAGGACACCTTACATACAAACCACACCAGTACACCTAACAAATACTGAGCTTGGTATGTTAAGTAGGGCAGTCGCGGGAAACCCTTCTGTCTGGCTCCACCACTAAACACACGCAGCCACACCCTAGAAGAAATCAGTCTAATCCAATCTTTTACCACAAGTAAGAAAATGAAGAATTAAACTCGCCACCCGTCCACCCTTGAACTCACGAATATAACATTAAAACACAACAGACTAGAACAACAACTACACTTAACAATGAAGTGCTGAGAGCTATCTCCTTAACTAGCCACTAACCAAATCATACCAATCAAAACTAACTAAATAACATTTAAGCAATAATAACACTATAACATATCAATTGATTTACTATGGATATAATAATAATGACCCCAAGTGAAAGGAAATCAGAGTGACAGATCCCACGTAACTAACTACCATCCTCTAAAGACACAGACTAAGTTTCTACAAAGAAAGCGAAACACGAAGACAACAAAAGGAAAAAAAAGAAAGACAAAACAAATAAGAATACCTCAAGAAACAGACGTTGAAAATGGAAAACAGAAAATGCTTATAACTTTATGCTTACTTAACCCGACCCCAACAGAAATGTCCTACTAAACTAGAAGCCCAGACTGAAGATAAATCGTACCACATGGATAGACCAAAAAGGAAGACGGAATTGAAGGGGAAAAAATAAATACAACAAATCACTGTATATAGATATTCACACAATAACTTAACGGATGATCTACCGATGCACCTCCACGTAGCTCCTCAGACACAGATGATGGTAGATGAAAACATCACGAACTCGTCTCCACAAACTTGTAAACATCCAAACGTAAACAATAATCTTCACGGTGTTATCCCAGTACTGTCCACAGCAAGAATAACGACCGTATCCGCAATAATGTCATAAGACAAGACTTCTTCACTAGTCTCTGTGCCAGATAACAATGAACAAGTCCTTTGGCATGGTTTTGCGTACAATTAATACGTACAGTTAAATACGCTACGTTGCTTCTTATGAGGATCCAGCAGTCTTCACTCTTCAGCACAGCAACCGCTCAGATCAGCAGGCTTCAGTAAATGGCATCCCATCAAGCAGTACTAGGACCCCGACAGAGGCATGGGTAGACGTCGACTGGAAAGGCACCTCGGTAAGGTATGATGACGACTGAACTTGGCAGGAACGCAGGAATGTAATGTTCCCTAGTGTGATAGGGTGGACGAGATGATGATGATGATTATATTGTGATGTGTGATCACCCTCTTTCCACACTCGCACCGACCCGAACAACAATAAAAACTCTTGATTCTGAGGCAGGGGCTGTATTTATTTTTACAACCCATTCAGTGACTGAGAGCACACTGAAGCAAACATTAAACAAATAACAAAGCGAACAAAACCAAACAAAACAAAACACCCAACAGTGCCCGATTGCTAATCTGAAGAAGCAAACAAAGCAAGGAATAGTTAAAATCATAGTAGTTAAATAATCATACTCTCACCTGCCAAACAGTCATTCCACGCCACCTGACACCCTCAACTATCACACACGCACGCACTCATGCGTGTCATCCAATGCGACTAGTAAGGTGTTGTGAACGAGGCTGGCAATCTCACCGTGTAACATCGGTTGCTACCAAAACCACTACTGCAAGAGCACACACTCAGCTATCACACACACACACACTCATGCATGTCATCCAATGAGACTAGTATGGTGTTGTGCATGAGGCTGGCAACCTCACCGTGTAACACAGATTGCTACCGAAACTACTGAATGCTTCATACGGATCAAACCACACTGGTGGCCCCATGCTCCCTCAGGAGCGGAGAAGAGAAATATATATCTCCAAGTGAGCCTACGTGCTCTCACAAACCATTCTTCACATAACCATAATTAAATAATAATAAAATGGACATAAAATAATATTCCACTATATGTACAACAAATACTCTCAGTAATGAGAATAAGCTACTACCTCGTAACCGATCCACATCAGTATTCGTTACTGCATTCTGGAGCATGTCGTATGTGACGACTGGTGCGCCTGGCAACAAGCGTGTCGTATATGACCACTGGTGCGACTGGGAATCTCATCACATGAAACACATCGTTACCGAAACAACCACTGCAATAGCATAAAAATGCTTCTTGTCGGCTTGTGATGGACACCAGCCACATTGGTGTTTCCATGCTCCGCAGGGAGCAAACAGAGAAACACCTGTCTCAACGTGTCTTACGCCTTGCGCACGCTCTCCAGAAATCTAAATATATATTTTCACCTCAAAGTAACCCACCAAAGATAAACAGTAGGATATTGATAAGTAGGCTATCGTGAAATACACTTAAATGCTCTTACATAAAGAATAAAATATAATTATTCTCGACTTTAACAAAACTGGAATTAACACGAAAACTATCTCTTTCCTTTACTGGGGAAAATTATCTTAATCAGCTTCCACCCACGTGTCAATTCACACAATATAACATAGCTTAACATACAGGCTTATAACAAGCTAAGAGTGTTACCGCAGACCCCTTGGCGCCTTCTTTATTCACCGCGCCGCCTTTCATGACCACGTGGCCGCCATCTTGATATTTTGCTAACAAGTCAATATCATCTAAATTCAAGTAATAGATGCTTCTCTGTCCAGCTTCATGTAAAAAACACTCTCCTACTAAATTCGCCCGGTCTGATGGATGAAATACTTGATACTAAACTCTTACATACGTGATTTGGGCTTAACACTAGTGAAATATATCCACACATTATTTCCACTCAATTATATTTCAAGACTAAATTATCAGGTCCTGGAAACACATTCACTTTTTCATTTAAACATTAGAACAGACACGCTGAATACTAATAATAAAACTACAGAATACTAAAGCTAATTTAAATTAACTCACGTGCTCAAGGCATCTACAGATAATCTGGTGTCTTACTTCGTTTCTCTCGTCTGGGCGGCTTTTGCAAAATCGGCCCGTTCGCCGCCCGCTATCTATCTCTTTTATAAGCCCAGGTCGAATCACTCAATTCACCGCGCGCCACGCGTATCAATCTGGCCGCATAAATAACACTCGCGATATTTTGCTCTAGAAGGCATGAAAACACAAATATACACAACTATTTCTAGAGCAACAACACCACTATCAAATATCACACACAACTATGCACCAAAGCTAATCTCTAGGCGTTAGTATGGCCTATTCATCAAAATTTGAAGACTTTCTACATTCCAGAATGCTGCGCGCACATAGAAAATATATGGGCGATAAATCTGCCCTGAACAATGAAAGGCGGGCCTCCGGGGTGTCTTTCCGGCCCCATCACACTAGGTAGGTAGAGCAGTACGAACGATGACACTACTGAAGGTTGGCTACATGCACCTCAATGGTTGCGATGATCTAGACCATGATCTACATAAGAGGAGTTGCACACACCCCGAGATGCCACCACCCCTATCGACACTACCAATACCACCAAATATAGACGATCTATTCTCTTCTGACGACACCACAGTCAGTCACCAAGGTCCAAATACTACCAATACCAACAAATATAGACGATTTATTCTCTTCTGACGACACCACAGTCAGTCACCAGATCTCAAATACTACCAAACTCACAAGAAATCATACTCTCCTATATATCCCTACACGGACCAACTGTTGACACCTTTGAACAACTAACCTCGGCTGCTCCGTCTGGATCACCACCTTCCTAGCACTAAGCTACAAAGTGTGCATTGTAATATATTACACTGTGATACTAGACGCCAGCTGCACTTTACTCTAAAATTTTGTTACACTCCTTCTATCAATAATTGAACAACCTAGCATAAAATGAGCTTTCCAAAACTAAATTGAACACGATAAAATGTCACCATAAACCTTTCACTGTGCACTCTTCCCAAAGTAGGTCAAATACCGCGACGGGTAACACCTGACAGAATACAGTTCACTGCTACTGTCTAACACCAGAAAACAAACACACTGCCGTGAACACTGGAAAACACGATGAAGTGTACAAACTGCTGCTATAACACTCTATATATAAGTGTGCATATAAACTTCCAGCCTATACTGTAAAATATTGGCCCCACGGGCTCTAAAGAAACGGACAAGAGCTCCACAGCTATCGGTAACCACTTATCGTGGAGAACACTCCACTGGTTATACCACCGCAGTGTGGATTCATAATAACACCCAAAGGCTCGTTCTTCCAAGGGTACAACCACACAACAATGGCTGACATACAAAATAACATCTTCAACAGATACTTTCCTTTAATTATTGCACCCACAATAAGGCCTCACACGGCCAATCAACGCATCACATAAAATAATGAAAAACCCCTATAAACTTGCATAAGCAGCTTAATCTATCAGCATCATACACGAAGGTACGACATACAACAAGAGCGCTGCAATGAATATCGCTCACTTGAGCAAAAAAACTGTGACACACTCACATCACTAACATCTACGGCCTGTAGAAATTAAACCTAGATCCATCACTGCTCTAGAATTTCAACCTAAATATCAACCAGGACCGAAATATGGCAAGCACTCAGTTAATAGTCATTAATCTGAACCACACAGCAATCTCGCTGGCAAACGGGAAAAAACCGTCCTTCTTGGACGGAGGCTAGTTTCTGACTACTTAATTTTGCGTCTTTTTCCCCTGACTTCCAGTAGTCACATGACCCACGGGCTCGGCTAGCCTAGGCCTTTCCGAGTGGCCTATCGACGACCACAATACCTAAGATGCACTGCGAAATAGCGCTGTGACAGACACTTTGGTGGACAGAGGAAGTCAAAGAGAAAATAAGAGAAAAGACAGAGGCATGGAAACAATACTGTCACAGCGCCCCTGGGAACCCGTCACAAGAGAGGCCCTTCACCACATTATAGTTTCTTTTGTTGGCTCGTGTTTATGGCGTGATCGTATAGTGTTTATTTCTTTGGTGGTGGACAGTGGTTGGGGAATACCAAGGCATCTCTCCTTGGTCGCACGATCTTAAATCTTATTGTGTCTGATATGAACATTCAGCTCCAAACTCTTCACACACAGGTGTCCAAAATACGACACGCACAGATACCCGATGAAAAACCCATTTTTTTAAGGAAAGTCACAGACCTTTATTTTGGCTTCTATATTCACATAAGTTACTTAACACTCTTTAGCCTATCTAACAGGTCATGCCAATTCTACAGCGTCACTCTGGAATTCCCTTTGAATTAAGCGTTCAATATAGACCCTGGGTTGGTATACGAAGTCACTTTTAGGTTCTCTTCTATTCTATCGTCTATCAATGACTAAACTCACCCTATTGTTCATCATTAGCAAGTTGACCCTTGATGTGTTCTCAATTCAGGAGCTCAGCGGTTAACCGTTTATACCGCCATTCTATTTTCTCTCTTCATCTGTTAAATCCTTCCTTTGGGAGATACAATTCTTCTCTGTAAATCAAGGCACAGTCATAGTTGGTTAATTATCACCTTGCCTTTTTCCATCCAATTTGGCTTTTGGTTCTTGATCTTTTTCTTCATGGCTAGATGGTCCGCCCTTCTGTTCCATTCTTCATTTTGTAACTCTGTGTGTCGTCATCGTTGTTCCGTATGACGTGGTTGGTCTCTCGAATCCTTTCCTTTTCCCATAACCCGCATCGAGAGTATTTCTTTCCTCCTCATAGTCGGTCCATTATTCTTTATTTTTCGTCATCTCGACCCGTATGTCACTGTTCCTGTGACATATACACCCCAGGGTTCCTCAAGGAAAAATGATGTCCATGACATCATTCCTCTTCGGCCCTATCTCTCACAGATCCATAACACGCGCCGCTTTCCAACTAACTCATAACTAACTAAAATACGGAACTAATTCCTTAAAAATTTCTAATACCTGTGCGTAATAACATGTTGAACTTCTTAATTATTAATTTAACATACTTATTTATAACAACGTTTAACCTTCTTAACTTAATATACGACATTTGACACTCAACTACAGCTCAGCCCTCACCCTACACTCGTCTCTCCACACAACCACAGCTCAGCCCCTCAAATTATACTCGTTTCTCCTAACGACTTGTATTTCTACTAATAAACACAACTTTCACAAGTCTTTCCTCTTGTCTTACTCTATCTTCTTCTTCTTCTTCGATCCTTAACCACCGACCGTCAAAGCAGTCAGTGGCCATCACGCCTAGTGGCGTCTTGTAGGGCAACAACAAATTGATTCCACTTTGCTCGGTCGGCGGCCATCCTTCGTACAGTGCCCCAACTCTGGTTCATTCTTTGCATCTCAGCCTCCACAGTCCTCCGCCAAGTTGTTTTTGGTCGGCCTCTCTTTCGCTTTCCTTCAGGGGTCCAAAGCATAGCTGTTCTTGTGATGGCATCGGGGTCTCTTCTGAGGACATGACCAACCCAGCTCCAGCGTCTGCCAGCTATGATGGTGTGCATGTCCTCTTGCTTGCTACGAGTAAGCAGATCTTGGTTGGTGATGGTATTCGGCCAAAAGATTCGGTGAATTTTTCTTAGGCATGTTGTGTGAAAAGAGGACAATTTTGACATTTCCTTCTCTGTGACTCTCCAGCATTCCGCACCATAGAGAAGCACAGAAAGCACGCAACTCTGGTATAATCTTAATTTTGTGCTTGTGCTGTATTGGGAGGACTTCCAGATGTTATTAAGGCTAAAGAAGGCTGTTCTTGCCTTATTCATTCTGATGTTGATGTCTTTGCCTGCCCCACCGTCTGGTGTTACTATGCTTCCTAGGTATGTGAAGGTATCTGTCTGTACCAGTTGCTGATTCCTTACTGATATGAGCTCAGGGTTGCTCACATTGAGCGTCATGACCTCAGACTTCTTTAAATTGATGTTCAAGCCCACGTGCTGGCTAAATTTATTAAGTCTATCCGTTTTTTCCTGGATGTGTTGATGTGAATGTGCCAGCAGTGCAATGTCATCTGCATATTCCAGATCTTCCAATGTAGAAAATGTAGTCCATCTTATTCCTCTTGGACTGCCCTCTGTTATCTGGCGCATCACCCAGTCTATGACTTAAAAATAGAGTGGTTGATAAAGGGCATCCCTGTCGTACTCCTGTCTTCACCTCGAAGGTTAGGTTGCTCTGCCCAACACTACACGTAAAGTTGGCATAGAGGCTTTTTATGATTGATACTATGCAGCTTGGAATTCCATAAGCCCTCAGTATTTTCCATAAACTGTCCCTATGTATGCTGTCAAAAGCCTTTTCAAAATCAACAAAATTTATGTAAAGCTGTCTTTGCCATTCTGAGCACTGCTCTATAATGTTCCTGAGAGTGAATATATGGTCTACACATCTTCTGTTCTTTCTAAATCCTGCTTGTTCTTTCCTCAGTTTGTAGTCTACTGCCTTTGAAATTCTCTGTATAATTATCCTGCCTAGTATTTTGCTGGGAACTGAGAGAAGAGTGATTCCTCTCCAATTATTGCAGTCTGAAAGATCTCCCTTCTTGGGCAATTTGACAATTATTCCTTTGTTCCACTCTGATGGTGTTGTCCCCGTTTTCCACACTTGTGCAAATAGTGGTTCTAATAGTTCTGCTGCTAGTTCAGGGTCTGTCTTAAATAGCTCTGCATTTAAGTTATCATGGCCCGGAGCTTTACCGTTCTTTAACCCTTTGATTGCTGTGATTTCTTCTTTTCGTGGAATGTCTGTATTTACATCTAGATCGTTTTCAGCCTCAGGAACATTCAATTGTGTCTCTGGTATTTCCTTGTTCAGAGTTTCTCTGAAGTGCTCTGCCCATCTTGTTTCCTGTCCCTCTGCTGTCTTGATGAGATTTCCTTGCTTATCTCTTACTAATGTAATATTGTTTGCACCTTGTTTTCCGCTGATGAATTTAGTTATTTTGTATACTGTGCTTTGTTCATTTCTCAGTGCTGCCTCTTCTGCCTGTTTTGCAAGATCGTCTAGGAAATTCCTTTTATTGGCTCGGGTTTGGCGTTTAACTTCCCTGTCCAGTTGACTGTACTGTTCGCTATATAGTTGCTTTAACCTGGGGGACTTCGCTTCTGTTTTCTTTCTTTTCATTTCCTTTCTCATCTTTATGGTGTTTAGTGTTTCTCGTTCTCTATAACTCTTCCCAATTTTACCTTACACTCTAGGTTTCGGAGAAGCCTATCTCCTCACAAGTCTCCACAAGACCTCAGCAATCGCCGCATCATCTTTGTACTTCACAGTACCTCTTAATCTCGTACCCTCTTCTGGAACTTCTCTCACAATCACTCGTTATCCCCATTGCTTACCAATTCTCCAATACCTCTCCAAAATTCCAATATTTCATCTGTTTTATTTATAATTTCTTAATTTACCCTCTTTATCTATTATCTTATAGGCTCGTCACTTCTCTGTGACTTCTCAGTTTTCTCATGATTATCTTAGCCATTCTCTTGGTTTCGCCATCTCCCATGGCCCTTAATATTTCACCATCTTAACCCTTTAACTACTTCACTCTTAATTTTGCCACCTCTTTTGGCTTCTTCTTCTTCTCACATAATATCCTCGCCATTTTCATGACCTTTAACCTACCTTAATTATTCATTATTTTCAACATTTTCATCATCACAGCCTCTCTACTTCACTTACTCATAAACTCCACTATTTTCGCTATAATAGCCTCCTTGTCCCCCATATCTCTCCCACGAAATCTGTTTAGCAATTTCTATAATTACTTCCTCCTTTATTTCTTTTCTGACTTATATTACGATTTGCTTGCTCTATTCTTCTCTGTCGTCTCTCCTTGTTTTCGTCATCTATCATTTTCGTCAGAACCATATCTATTTCATCTCTTGTTTCTGGAAAGTGTGCATGATAACTTTCCTTTAGCAATCTCCATACCCTGCTTCTTGATAAGTTAAAATCAGGCCGTCCTATGATGGCTTCTATCACCTTCTTTAACTCCTCTATGTTTGGTTCATCCACTTTAATCATTTCCTTACTCGTGTCATTCACCTCTTCTGCCGCTCCTTTTCTCAATTTTTCCACCATTTCGCACCTCTCCGTGCGCCATACCTTCCTCAGGTGACTCTTTTTATTTCTACATCTTACATTTTTTCCGTGTCCTCATCCTCTGTGAATACCCACTTATCTTCTTCATCTGACGCTACACTGTCTGAATAACTTGACGCCGAATCGGAAAACACGTCTCTTTCCACTATTTTGATTCCCCAGTAATCAACTTCCTCCATCACTCTCATTACCAGCCTGCGAATTTCTTCTTCTTTTCCCGATAAGTCTATATCTTACCTTCTCTCCAGAAATCTCTGTACATACTTCAGTACTACGGTGTCGGGTTTAGCTCCCCTCAGTTCGTCTTTTATTGCTTTCATCTCCTCTACTCCACCGTTAACTCTCTGTGCTCTCTTCTCTTTTTGCCGCTCTCTAATTTTTGTTTTGTTATAAGCACAATGTGCTGCTAACTCTTCCTCGTCTTCTCTTCTACTATTATTTCTTCAGTTCCTCTTAACTTCTTCATTCTTAATTCCGTCGTTACGCCGATTCCTACTTGTTTTCCTGATATATTTAGCTACCTCCATCCTGTTCTTTCTCACTTCTAATTCTTCAAACTCCTTCTCGATATCTGCACCCAATGCAGTTATCTCTTCAACTTCTGTCATATTACAACTTCTAATCGTTTTCTCCGTTCTTTGTCTCAACTCCGACTGTTTTTCATCTCTCAATCTTGTGAGACGTCTGTCATAATCTGATGAATCATCCGACAATACATCAAAGTTGTTACTATCCTCTCTTATTCCTGTAACGCCCAGCGCTTCCTGTGTCTTTGAAGTCTTTTTTGTCTGATTCACTAAGTCCTGAGGATCTCCCTGTGGTTTCTGTTAAACCGTGGTCCCTTCTGGTTCCGTGTCCTCATTCTTCTCTTCCCTATCCGCCAGAAATCTCCTCTTATATTCCATCAACGGAATATCATCCTCACTCTCCCAATCGTCTAGATCTGATAGTCCTTCTCTCCCATCTTCTGACTGTTCCGTATACCTCATCATAATCGATTTGCATCTTCTTCCATCGATCTCCCTATCACTATTTTGGTGCTCTCTATTTTCTTTTCTCTTTTCTATTTCTGAATTTGTTTTTACTTTGTTCCTACCAGTTTCATTTCTTACTCTATCGACACCTGAGTCCGAATAAGTCATTATACTCATCTCGTTTTCTCCATCAGTTTCCCTATCACCGATTCCTAGTGGTGATCCCAACGTAGTTCTTCTCCTTGGCTTAGTTCTTTTCTCTGCGTTATGTTTACATCTTTTGTTATTCTGTTTATTAATAAGTTTCGTCACTAAGTCTGTCCCTTCTGTCTGCGTTGCAACTGTTTTTGTTTTCTTTTCTACCTTAATCTTATTAGTATCAAGTTTTCTCTTTAAGTTCAACTTTGGTCTCTCTCTTATACAATTGATCTCCGCTATATTATTAATCTTACGATTCGTTGTTCCTTCCGTTTTACACACTTGTATCTTGGCACAATGTCCATTTTCTGTCCTAACATTTAAATCATTTACTTCGAAACACCTTCCACCCTTTATCTCCTGAAGAAAATTTCACACCGCTATTCTATTGCGTCTCTTATTTAAGGTCTCACAGTGTCTAGGTTCTTCCGAAACGTTGCACAGTCTGCCTCTGTAAATAATTCTATGTCCGTTATCTTCCCTTGGTAATCTAGGTTTACGAAAATCGTTTTCTCTAACTTTCCTTTTTCTATCCATAATTTTCTGTAGTCTAGTATAAAATGCATTAACTTCGTTGATTTCGAAAAGGCTTTTGACAGCATACATAGGGACAGTTTATGGAAAATACTGAGGGCTTATGGAATTCCAAGCTGCATAGTGTCAATCATAAAAAGCCTCTATGCCAACTTTACGTGTAGTGTTGGGCAGAGCTACCTAACCTTTGAGGTGAAGACAGGAGTACGACAGGGATGCCCTTTATCAACCACTCTATTTTTAACAGTCATAGACTGGGTGATGCGCCAGACAACAGAGGGCAGTCCAAGAGGAATAAGATGGACTACATTTTCTACATTGGAAGATCTGGAATATGCAGATGACATTGCACTACTAGCACATTCACATCAACACATCCAGGAAAAAAACGGATAGACTTAATAAGTTTAGCCAGCAGGTGGGCTTGAACATCAATTTAAAGAAGTCAGAGGTCATGACGCTCAATGTGAGCAACCCTGAGCCCATATCAGTAAGGAATCAGCAACTGGTAAAGACAGACACCTTCACATACCTAATATGCATAGTAACACCAGACGGCGGGGCAGGCAAAGACATCAACATCAGAATGAATAAGGCAAGAACAGCCTTTTTTAGCCTAAACAACATCTGGAAGTCCTCTCAATACAGCACAAGCACAAAATTAAGATTATATCAGAGCTGTGTGCTTTCTGTGCTTCTCTATGGTGCAGAATGCTGGAGAGTTACAGAGAAGGAAATGTCGAAATTGTCCTCTTTTCACACAACATGCCTAAGAAAAATTCACCGAATCTTTTGGCCGAATACCATCACCAACCAAGATCTGCTTACTCGTAGCAAGCAAGAGAACATGCACACCATCATAGCTGGCAGACGCTGGAGCTAGGTTGGCCATGTCCTCAGAAGAGACCCCGATGCCATCACAAGAACAGCTATGCTTTGGACCCCTGAAGGGAAACGAAAGAGAGGCTGACCAAAAACAACTTGGCGGAGGACTGTGGTTGTTGAGATGCAAAGAATGAACCAGAGTTGGGGCACTGTACGAAGGATGGCCGCCGACCGAGCAAAGTGGAATGAATTTGTTGTTGCCCTACAAGACGCCACTAGGCGTGATGGCCACGGACTGCTTTGACGGTCGGCGGCTAAGGATCAAAGAAGAAGAAGTATAAAATGCTTCTTTCACAGACTCTTCTTTGTTTTTAGTTGGTGAATAACATTGGATGACATTTACATTTATTTTCTTTTTAGCTGTTTTAAAAGTAGCTGTTATTATTCTAGGTGCTTGCAACAAAACAAGGTGCTAGCAGCAAAACAGAAGTCCTGAGAAGAGTTTGGAGAAAAGCTAAAAAAGGATGCGCAAGAAAACCATAAATTGTTCTGTAAGACTCTAAAGAACTTGAGGAAGGAAAAACAGGGATCTCTTAAATTTATAAAGGACAAGCACGGCAAAATGCTTACTGCCCCGAAAGAAGTAAAGGAAAGATCGAAAGAATATTTCTCAGGACTCCTTGATGGTGAGCAAGGTCAAGCATCAGAAATGATAACCACTAGCACAGAAGAGAACAACAATGGTGGGGAAGATGACATAAAGGTTAGCGGACTGAAGGCAGAACTGGAGAAAATCAAGATGGGCAAAGCAGCAGGGCAAGATTGTAAAACACCAGACATGGTTAAGTACATGGGAGCAGAAGGCAACATATTTCTTAAGGATCTTACAGGCAGCTTGGTGTAACATGACCATACCAAAGGATTGGGAGTTCCATCATAAAACCGATTTTTAAAAAGGGTGACAACCATCAATGTGGAAACCATAGAGGCAAATTCCTTTTCAGTGTCCCTGACAAAATCAACTCTAGAATCCTAGAGCTGAGACTTAGATGCCTAGCTGAGCTTCATTTGGAAGAGGTCCAGTGTGGATTCCGACCAAACCGAAGTACTCAAGACAGCTGACTAAAAGGCTCTTGAGTATAAGAGTGAGAACCATCTCTGTTTCATAGATCTTGAAAAGGCGTTTGACAGGGCCCCTGGAGCAAACTTTGGGACTGTTTGGCAAGGAAGAACATTCTAGCACCTCTGATTCATGCTATACAGAACTTCTACAAGTCTTGCAGAATTTATGTGAGGAGAGCAAACCCTAAGTCAGAAGAGTTCAGGACCATCACTGGTGTAAGATAAGGTGATATCCTGTCACCTGTCTTTTCATGCTCCTCGTGGACGATGTCATCAAGGCATGTATGGAGAAAACAAGAAAGTATTCAGTGGGGTACTGGAAGATGAGGCAAGTCTGCATTTCAGAGCTGGCATTTGCTGATGATGTTGCCCTGATTGCTAAATCAGAGGCACATCTCCAATCCAACCTGCAAGTCTGGATGAAAGAGCTGAAAAAGAGAGAGGTGGTCGTAAGAAGCTAAAACAAACACCATGGTGATATCACGAGAAGAAAGAAGGCATCAGATTAAGCTGGGAGAACAGGTCCTGGAGCAGGTCGACCACTTTAAATACCTCGGAGCTGTTAGTGACCGGATGAGAGGCATCAAGGAAGAGTTGGCAACTCGAAAAAGCATCAGCTGTGATACTTTTTCAGGTAATAAATCGATGATTCCTCAGGAAGAGAGAAGTTTGTAAGAAAACGAAGATGGCTGTTTACAGCTCCACCAGTGTCCCAGTCTAGATGTATGGATGCGAGTCAAGGGCAATAACTAAAAACCACAAAAGCCAGATCCAGACCTCAGAAATGAGGTATTTGAGGAAGGTGGTTGAAGTAACAAGAAAAGACAGGGTCCGCAACCAGAGGATACGTCAAGGCCTAACATGCCACCCACTGCAGACCCAATTAGAACAGTCACAATTAAGATGGTTTAGCCATGTCTGCAGAATCGAAGAAGATCGGCTACCACGACAAGTATGGAAAACAAAGAGCCATGGATCCTGACATCCAGGACGACCCAGAGTCCGCTGGGATGACACCATTAGTTCATCTTTGAAGGACCAAGGACTAGAATGGAACCAGGCCAGGAAGAAGACAGCCGACAGGATAGTCTGACGCTCTCTCTCTTCCAAACCTCTACACCTCACGGTAGAAGGGGAATTACTAAGTAAGTAAGTTAGGCATGTTTTACCCAGCTGGCTGAATGTGAAGATAAAGCGCTGAGTACTTCGGTTTGCTCAGAAACCACACTGGACCTTATCTATTTGTGGTTCAGTCAGGCGTCTGAGTCTCTGCTCCATTATTCTAGAGTAGATTTTACCAGGGACAGCGAGAAGGGATATGCCTCTAAGATTTCCTAATTGGCGGTTGTATCTCTTTTTGAATATGGGTGTAATGATGGCAGTTTCCATATATTTTGATACAGTCTTGTGGCGCCAGGCTGCCTGTAGGACCCCGAAGATTAAAAGTTCACTTGCTGTTACCATGTACTTGACCATTTCTGGTGTTATACCATCATGTCCTGCTGCTTTGCCTACCATATTTTTCTCCAGTGCTGCCTTCAGTTCATCTATCTTGATGCCATATTTTTCACCATTGGTTTCCTCTTCTGTGCTAGTGGTTATCATTTCCAAGGCTTGACCTTGCTCCCAGTCAAAGAGCTCTGAGAAATATTTTTTTGTTACCATGTACTTCCATTTCTGGTGTTTATACCATCATGTCCACCATTTTTTGCTCCCCAGTGCTGCCTTCAGTTCATCTATCTTGATGCCATATTTTTCACCATTGGTTTCCTCTTCTGTGCTAGTGGTTATCATTTCCAAGGCTTGACCTTGCTCACAGTCAAAGAGCTCTGAGAAATATTTTTTTCATAATTCCATTACTTCCGCAACCAATTTGTCTTGCTTGTCCTTTATAAATTTAAAGTGGCACGGTTTTTCCTCCCTCGTGTTCATTAAGGTTTTATAGAACAATATCTGGTTTTCCTGAGCATCTTTTCTGCAAATTCTTCCCAGGATTTATATTTTCCTGCAAGCACCTTGTTCTTTGCTTCTGTTTTTAGTATCACATATTCTCTATATTTCTTTGTTTTTCCTTCTGTATTTCAGCTTCTAAGTATTGTATCCGTGGCTTTTTATTTACGCTTATTTTCTCTTTAACTTCCTCTGTCCACCAAGGTGTCCTCTTTTCCTTCTTCCCAAGTTGAACCACCACATACTTCCGCTGTAGCTGTTTTTATGATGTCCTTAAATTTAAGCCAGAGAGTTTCTGTGTTATCTGATCGTTCTTCTAGTTGTCTCACTACTATTACAATAAGCCCATGTTTTTCAATCCTGTTAATTACTTTTTTCATTTGAAATTGTCAGTAACTTCTCTGTGTAATTCTGCCAGTTGTTATGATTATGTTTTCTTAATTTCGAATATATTGCAGAAGGAACGCGAAACTAACTCAAGAAGCGATGTAATTTTTTTATTGTCCGCGGACAAAAAAAGTTCAGTTGGTTTCATGTTTAACAGTTTAAAGGATACGCCCAGAATATTACTCTATATACCTCAAGCAAAACTTCACTCAGAGAATTATTTGTCTGCTAAATTTTTTAAGTGTCGTTTTTTTCGAACGAAATTTTGAAGAACATTCGGAATCGGAAAGAAAAGGGCGTCCAAGCATTCAATGTAAAAGTGCTACAGATCACGACAATTGTACTATACTGATTAATTTATTCATTTACAATTATGTCAGCTGTTTATACGTTTTGAGAAATTACATTTATGTGCTGAATTTCTCCAGGCTAAAATCATTGTAATATTTGTCCCTCCCCTTCAAATTGTTTTTAGTCGACGATTATAGTAATTCATCAGAGTCATCTTAGTAGTTTTCATCTTGTTAGAATTTTGACTGCAGAAAATTGAATGTTTTATAAATAATGCATCAAACATACGTTCTCGATGATTGACCTGATGATCTCCACTTCCATAACAAAGAAACATAATTTTAATTATTTTACTTTGTAGTTGACGAGATACCGCTCTAAATAAGTCAGTGTCAGCATTCTCATTGAAGGTCAATACTCCTTGGGGGGGTGGGGGGGGAGAGGGGAGGGCAGTTTGAGGGTTTGAGATGTTAATTATGATGACGACCAGTTGTGACGGATAGAATGAAATTCAGCTGTCCCTGAATTGACGGATGATAATAATTGTATCCTTTAATAGCATCGGCCCCCTGATTTTGTGTGAAACAAAATAATCAACGTGGGTTCCACGCATGCTAATTAGTATGCACAATAGCAACGGGGATTTTCCAGCAAAGTTTTTTCCAGATGTAAATTGAATAATATAACTAAATATCCGTTATTTCCAAAGATAATAGATGTGTAACATAATTATAAAAACGCTAGGCGATCGTAATTGATTAATAACCATATTTCTAAGTCACCTCGTGTAAATTTTGAGTAATTAACTGTTCATCGCTAGTGGTAATTAAATCGATACATTGGCTAGTCACTCGTGTAGTTTCTTTAATATAAATAATTAAATACCAGAGTGATTTTACAGGTCTTACCGAATAACGCGGGTGTTAGAATTAATTATAGTGTATTACCTGTTTTATATATTCTCCTTATACAGGTGGTCAGACCTTGTTCGATCCAACGGGTTTTATTATACCTAGAGAGTCATGTTCAGATGGCTTATGGCATCACCATTTATATGTTCCAACACATACAAAAACATTGACAGTAAAATTTGATGTTAAGAGACCCCTATAGGTCCACCTTCTAAACCCATGAGAGCGGTTGAATAAACAGAACGGTCAATTGTTCACGTGTGTGAAAAGTTAAACTGGAACGGACAATGCCAGAAGATTTCTCTGTATAAATTCTATAAAAGTTCCCTGGCCTGATGAGGCAGAACGTACAGCACGAATTTATTAGATCAAGACCATACTGACAGTAAACATTTTTCCTACCATCAATTCTAGAGAGAACATTCGCGGCTTATTCTTTTCCAAGAACAGCCTGGAAATAACATTCTACTGTTGAGATATTTCCCAGACATTACGACAGACTCCTAGAAACACACTTAGTCCCTATAACAATACCTGCAGTCTGACGAAGAATCCTTGCGAGGAAAATTATAATCAACACACCATTTCAGCGAAATCTCCGAGCGAAATTAGCAGTGGCTATACGTAGCTTTCTGGGGCTGGACTGGAAAAAATAATAGTCTTTGTTTAAGAACTGTGTGCGATTAAGTTCTATGGACGTATGCAGCCGACTGAGGGGTACGTCTGAACGGATGTGAGCGCTCACTGTATGAATGCTGAGAGTAGAAAAACGGAAAGAAAGAATTTAGTTTTCTTAAGTTTACTACTAATATAACACCTTCTTTTTTATCTATTCTCTCACTAAGTCTGAGGGCCCACGGGAAAGTTAAATTAAGGACATATCCTATATACCCCACTCATATTTGTCAATCAATTGTTTGATCTAGTTTGAGATTATCAAGCACGTGAAATCCAGCGCCCAGTGCCAACGTGTGGCACCCAAGCACTTGACACCCCCCGTCCCTGTGGGGCAAATGCCAATAGTGGGAACACCATTTGCACGGGTTGCTGTCGACATCATTGGACCATTGGAAAGGACCAAAAAAAAAACAGGTTTATCCTGACCTTAGTCGACACTTGCACTATATGGGCCGAAGCTACACATATAACATGCACGGATTCCAAGCATGTCGCAGAAGCCCTCGTGCAAATTTTTACGCGGTTGGGATTTCCTCAACAAGTTTTGACGGATAATGGATCCCAATTCCGTAGCCTGTTAATGGAGGAGATCTTTAAGATCTTGAGGGCCAAACATATCAACACCAGTCCCTATCATCCGGCCGGAAATGGGCTCGTGGAGCGTTTTAACGGCAGCCTCACCATGATGTTACGTAAGCTGGGTCAAGAGAAACCTGAAGATTGGGACCTATATATATCTGCAGCTTTATTCGCCTACAGAGAAGTTACCCAAGCATCTACAGGATTTCCACCAGCCACACTTTTATTTGGCAGACCTATTAAGGGGCCACTAGAAGCCTTACTTCGGTCCCTGACAGACCAAAAGGCCGACGAGACAGGCGTCTCAGCAAGCAAATATGTATCTGAGCTCAAGGAAAGGTTACAGCTAGGATGGGATCTAGCTAC
Source organism: Oreohelix idahoensis (assembly GCA_024509875.1). Taxonomy (NCBI): domain Eukaryota; kingdom Metazoa; phylum Mollusca; class Gastropoda; order Stylommatophora; family Oreohelicidae; genus Oreohelix; species Oreohelix idahoensis. Next base: position 16,981 of record JAMPIV010018352.1, on the reverse strand, counting down.
AACTAACCATAAGAAAGCACGCGTAAAACATGCTCAACGATACAATAAAGCTGCAAAAGAGAGAGAACTCCAACCAGGGGAGAAAGTTGTGATGCTACTTTCAACCGGAGACAATAAACTTTGCATCGGATGGCAAGGGCCGTTTACGGTCCTTAAAAATTTTCCCTCACTAATTACAAGATTTCTATTAAAGAAAAGGAGAAGGTTTTTCACGTAAATCTCCTAAAGAAATACTTGGAAAGACCAGTGCCGTCCTCCGAGCATCTCCTGGCGGTCGCCATAGCAACGGAAGACGAGGAAGATGACAAGAGTTGCATGGAGTATCCATTGCAACAAACAGAATCATTTAAAGATGTCAAATTCGGCAACAATCTCTCAGAAGCACAACAGACAGAAACCAGGGCGCTGCTGAAACAGTACGCTGCAGTCTTAACGGATGTACCTGGTCGAACAAATCTCATAGAATTTGATATGAAACTAACAAACCCGACCCCTGTTCGAACCAGAGTTTACCCCATTCCGTACGCTAAAGCTGATGCACTACGCGGACTCCATATCCACAATTTAATGGATGACATCTTAATCGCATCGGAAACCTGTGATGAACATATTGCTACGGTTGCTATGCTCCTCACGAGACTACAGGAAACGGGCCTCACAGCCAGACCTAGCAAATGTCTCATCGGGTTTTAAAAACTAGACTTCCTGGGGCATACTATTTCTCAAGGCTGCATGTGGCCTGTTAGCAAACATGTTGAGAAAATAGTTGCAGCTAAAAGGCCACAAACGAAGAAGGACACCCGTTCTTTCCTATCACTATGGGCGTATTATCAGAAATATATCCGAAATTTCATCGGACTAACGGTACCCCTTACTGACTTTACCAAAAAAAGGCGACCTGACCGGGTTATTTGGGATTCGCAATGCGAAAAAGCATACAGCACTTTAAAAGGACAGTTGTCCTAAAACCCCATTTTGAGGCTACCTGACCCCAAGAAACCGTTTGTATTACTGGTCGACGCTTCGGGTCAGGGCATCGGGTCAACCCTGCTGCAAGCAGATGACACCGATCCAAATCTGTTATTCCCAGTTGCCTATGGCAGTCGTAAATTGAACACGGCTGAACGTAACTACTCCACAATCGAAAGAGAATGTTTGGCACTAATTAACGGAATAAGACACCATGAATTTCTTTACGGTACATCATTTACGATGCAAACAGATCACGCTCCCTTAGCTTTTCTTGGCGCAAATAATGAATTTAACGCAAGAATCATGCTCCGGGTCTTGCTACTAAGCGTGTACTCCTTCAAAGTGGAATATATTCCGGGAAAACAGAATGTCGGGGCCGATTTCCTGAGTATAAACTGGACTACGAAAGAAGCGGAGGAAACCGAACATACCAATCATCCTAAAGCTACCGATCAGGGCAGCTTCATTGTCATAAATGAAACATGAAAAAGGGTTTCATGTCTCAAAAGTGGGAACGATTGTGACGGATAGGATGAAATTCAGCTGCCCCTGAATTGACGGATGATAATAATTGTAGCCTTTAATAGCATCGGGCCCCTAAATTTATATCAAACAAAATAGTCAACGTGGGTTCCACGCGTGCTAATTAGTGTGCACAATAGCAACGGGCATTTACTCCCACGCGGGCTAATTAGTATGTAAACAGTTATCATGCGTGCAACCAGGACATTGCTTTGTCTTAAAGTTGAGTTTAGCCACGCCTACCACCTTACCTTTAGAGCGATTTGAATCAGCAAACCCTCTACACCTTTCTGTCATCCCGTCTAGTAGGAGTTGCCAAAGTTCATTGGGAGAGCGGCATCCTCAAAGACTGTGGTGGTCCCAGAAGAACGAAGCAGTTTTCACACCTACGGTTTACACGTTTAAATTTCTGCTGGACCGAGAGATACAGGGGGAAATCGAACGAAGGAGAGACGGGGAACGTCTAGCGGCAAAACTGAAAAGTTTCCTGAATCAAATAAGGCGTGAAACTTAGCATGTAGCTATTACTTTTCATTGCATTAACTATATATTGGCATCGATGAAAATGCAGTTTATCATTCGTTTGCCAGAGAGTTGAAGAAGTACTAGCTTATAGTAGAAGCTAACAAGTTTTCTCTTAGATTTCTACTATATTGGAGTCTATATTCATTCATTCTTTTGTGCCGCGGTAATATATTAGTCTTGAGTGATTTAGGGGTTTAGTTTCTTCATTTATTTCACTGGATTTTGTGATTAATTAAAACATATTAAATAAATTCATAAGCAAAGTTTTCCAGGTGTAAATTGAATAATATAACTATCCGTTATTTCCCGAGATAATAGATGTGTAACATAATTATAAAAACGCTAGGCGATCGTAATTGATTAATAACCATATTTCTAAGTCACCTCGTGTAAATTTTGAGTAATTAACTGTTCATCGCTAGTGGTAATTAAATCGATACATTGGCTAGTCACTCGTGTAGTTTCTTTAATATAAATAATTAAATACCAGAGTGATTTTACAGGTCTTACCGAATAACGCGGGTGTTAGAATTAATTATAGTGTATTACCTGTTTTATATATTCTCCTTATACAGGTGGTCAGACCTTGTTCGATCCAACGGGTTTTATTATACCTAGAGAGTCATGTTCAGATGGCTTATGGCATCACCATTTATATGTTCCAACACATACAAAAACATTGACAGTAAAATTTGATGTTAAGAGTTCCCTATAGGTCCACCTTCTAAACCCATGAGAGCGGTTGAATAAACAGAACGGTCAATTGTTCACGTGTGTGAAAAGTTAAACTGGAACGGACAATGCCAGAAGATTTCTCTGTATAAATTCTATAAAAGTTCCCTGGCCTGATGAGGCAGAACGTACAGCACGAATTTATTAGATCAAGACCATACTGACAGTAAACATTTTTCCTACCATCAATTCTAGAGAGAACATTCGCGGCTTATTCTTTTCCAAGAACAGCCTGGAAATAACATTCTACTGTTGAGATATTTCCCAGACATTACGACAGACTCCTAGAAACAAACTTAGTCCCTATAACAATACCTGCAGTCTGACGAAGAATCCTTGCGAGGAAAATTATAATCAACACACCATTTCAGCGAAATCTCCGAGCGAAATTAGCAGTGGCTATACGTAGCTTTCTGGGGCTGGACTGGACAAAATAACAGGGCATCTAATAGTCTTTGTTTAAGAACTGTGTGCGATTAAGTTCTATGGACGTATGCAGCCGACTGACGGGTAAGTCTGAACGGATGTAAGCGCTCACTGTATGAATGCTGAGAGTAGAAAAACGGAACGAAAGAATTTAGTTTTTTTAAGTTTACTACTAATATAACACCTGCTTTTTTTTATCTATTCTCTCACTAAGTATGAAGGCCCACGGGAAAATTAAATTAAGGACATATCCTATATACCCGTCCCGTCTACCCCACTCCCATTTGTCAATCAATTGTTTGATCTGTTGGGTAAACACACCTCGGGTGGGATCATTTTCCTAGTTTTTCCATGTTCAAGAAGGAGGGTCTATGAGAATATATATTGTTTATTTATTTTCCCTTTATGTAACTACAATTTTACCTGATGACATGATAACGATGTATTAACTGTTGTAATCTATTTTTCCTTTCTAAAGATATAATAAATTTTATAACCCTTCAGCTATTAGTTTTGGTCAAAACCCTTCCCTGATATATATATATATATATATATATATATATATATATATATATATATATATATATATATATACATATATAACATATATACATATATACATATATAAATATATATATATATATATATATATATATATATATATATATATATATATATATATATATATATATATATATATATATATATATATATATATATATATATAAATATATATATATTTATATATATATATATATATATATATATATATATATATATATATATATATATATATATATATATATATATATATAATATATATATATATATAATAATATGAGCCCATAGTTTACCTGTTCGTTTCTACGTTGATAAAGTTGATAATGTTGGATTTTTATTCCCGTTAATGATATCCACCAAAAGATAGATATAAGTGGATGGAAGCAGACATCCTCATCATCATCAGTTGATAAGATCTCTATGGTGTTGTTTGCTCCACTGTAGTGTATGGAATGTCAACTTGACCTACGCAGTGGTGTGTAGACATGGATTGAGTGTACAATGTGCGAATGATGATAAGGGTTCGTGTTGTTGACAAATGTTCTTTTCTCACACTCATGTATGACTGGAAGTCATCGACACCAACGACTGTGTACCTTTTTCTAAAGTTTAATTGGACGTACACACTCGACAGCACAGATAGTGACAAATCACAGGTTGGCATAATACATCATAGTACAGTGGATAACTGGTCTTGCAATGTTATGTTACATGGGCACTCATGTAGATTAATATTATAATGGACTGTCAGTAGCCAAGCCCTCAGCATCGCCCATACATATAAATCATCTGACTTCACTGACTGAGCACGTCAGCTTATAAATAATATTTCAGATGGCTTCTAGACCTAATCTCGTCTAGCGACGATTCTCCAACTTAATGTTCAGCACATATTTTTTTCATATAATAATATTGAACCGCTGATAAAGGGTTCTCATGTGTAGCATTGATCTCTGGACTAAACAAGCAATAATACGGGCATCCCCTTTTCTCTTCTTGAAAGTCACTACATGTTTGGATCCAAGATGGCTTCACTCGTGAGCTGTCACTCACGTTTGGATACAGATAATGAATCTGTCCTAAAGTTAGTCATTCATAAAACATTGCATTGCTCTGTAGATTTGATCATGAACAATTGACTGCATTCTACAGAATATAGTGCTGCTAGGAATCGAAGTCGTTTTCATCGAGTCAAATATATTCTCTTATCGAAAATGGTGGTTTCGTACGAGAGTTCAATAAAAGTATCTTGGATTACCTTGGTATAAGAAATATGAAACTGCCATTCCTTGGCAATACGCATAAACACTGGGGTAAAGCATACACGATAGGTCTAGACGACTATCACTTTCCCCACAAATACTGAGATCACTTTTTCCTCGGCGACAGGCCGACATAGGAAACACAGTCCCTATCAGGACGAAGCCAAATCACACCACACTCTAGCGACACATCCGCCGAATAGCCTTCGACCTCTCTAGAGACAACAGAACATATAGTTCGACTTAGATATGTAAAGATATACAGATATAAGACAGACTCGTCCTACTCAGACAAACAATACACATAAATTCAGGCCATAGATATTCTGAAGCAAGAACAATCTATTATTACCCAAACAACGAATAAATCGCAGTAAAATGGATTTATCCGCGGAGTTTGATCGAAAGAGCTGACACAACTTTCAAGGGAAGTAACTCAATAATGACTTTCCCTTAAGCACTAAAAAAATTACCTATGTATAATATTGTAAGATATCAAAGACTGCACGTAACAGTCTTACCACACCTCCCGGGAAAAAAAAATGGAACATTTTTTTTTTTTTTTTGAAATACATCTAGGAGCAACGTACAATAGGCTCACAACGCATGAATAATGCGCAGATGAAAATATTAGGAATACCTATAACGCCTAATATGAGGCTAAGTCGACTTATGGAGCGACTGGTGAGAATGTGTCTCATAAACTGAGAGAAATTATTTCTCTACAAGTATATTTTTCCAGGAAGGTGTCATCAAAGTATAATACAATTCTGGCAATTACACAATGCCTAAAAAATTCATATCATCATTTCGTATTAGATATCTTAAATTTATGATTTATGAAGAAAAAATCATCAAAGCACAGCGGTGAATAAACATCCATGAACCGCTATGTAGTGATACAATCATTATATTATTAAATTACAAATGTGTATCTATCATGATATAGAAAAGGAACTACTATAGAACTAGATATATCAAGAAGTCTAAGCCCTAATAGTTATGTGGAATCATGTGGGCATCTTGACAGAATGTCTGCCATCACATTATCTGATCCACGAATAGCTCGCACAGAGAAATGAAAAGGTTGAAGAGCAATTGCATATCGAGTAGACCTCGAGCTCTTCAAATTCTTACTCTGTATAGCAGTAAGAGCTTTTTGGTCGGTTTCTACTATGAAATGTGCGCCTAGAAGGAATCTCTGTAGTTTGAGGATCGACCAAACCATAGCTAATAGCTCACGGTCTAAAACCGAATAATTCCTTTCTGCCGCATTAAGTTTTCTGGAAATATACATTACAGGATGCAGAGTTCCAGAGTACTCTTGCATTAGTGCCGCTCCAATCCCAGTGGATGAAGCGTCACTACGAAGAACGAATGTCTTATCTTTAGTGGGTAGCACTAAAATAGGTGGTGTTGAAAACAGTGTTTTAATCTTATCCAGAGAGCATTGGCATTCCTGAGACCAGTGGACCACATTAGGCGAACCTTTCTTTAGAAGTGTTGAGAGAGGTGCCATGATAGAGGATAGATTCTGAATGAATCTGCCATAAAATTGAATAAGACCTAACAGACTTCTCACCTGTTTTTTAGTCTTAGGGATTGAGATGTTAAGTATCTTACTAGTATTATGGTCCTCTGTCTTTAGGAAACCATGACCAACTCGGTGGCCTAGGAAAGAAATTTCGCTAAAACCAATATAGGCTTTAGAGGGTTTCGCTGTCAGGTTGTGCTCACGCAAAGTAGACAGCAATTCATCTAACCCTGAATAGTGATCTTCCCAAGTATCGCTGAAAAGACAGATGTCGTCTAGATATGCAATGACATCTGACCGATAAGATAGGATTCGGCGCATCATGCGTACGAACGTAGCTGGTGCGTTCATAAGACCGAAAGGCATAAAATTCCATTGGAACAAACCTCTAGGTGTTGAAAAAGCCGTGAGAGGTTTGGCGCGTTCAGATAAAGGAACTTGCCAATATCCTTTAGACAAATCAAGTTTAGTGAAAAAATGAGATTTGGAGAGTCGAGTAAGTAGCTCTTCCAGTAAAGGCATAGGTTCGGCATCGAACTTCGTTACTTGATTCAATTTTCGATAGTCAACGCAAAGACGTATGTTATTGTCTTTTTTACGCACAATAACCATCGGCGAAGAATATGCAGAGGTGGATGGTTCGATTATTTTCAAATCTATCATCTCATCCAACTCTTTCTCGACCTGTGCTTGAAAATGTATAGGTATAGGATAAGGTCTAACCCTAATAGGAGTATGGTCAGTTAGAACAATGTCATGTTGAATGACATTCGTTTGTCCAGGGATGTCAGTGAGTACATCCTGAAATGTTTGCAACATAGTTGAAACTTGTCGCTGTTCTCCTAGAGACAAATCAGGAGAGACAGTAACGTTCTTCCATGATTCACTGGAATGAAGTGGGATCATTGGAAGAGGAAGATTTACATCTGAAAAACTTGTTTCCTCATCCTGTATCACGGACAGTGATGAGTAATGACCATGTTGTACTGGAGAATTGTCCGTTGCTTGGAAAATGGGTTGCAAATAATCCGGACGTTCATGGAATTCAGTAAGCATATTGATGTGGAAGGTTTTATGCTTCCCATCAATATCGACAATATAGTCGACATCGGAAATTTTCGATATTATATCGTACGGACCTTTCCAAGAAATAAGTAATCTGTTTTCCCTACAAGGTAGTAATACAAATGCTTTGTCACCAGGACAAAGTTGTCGTAAGCATCTCTTCTTATTGGCAAATTGCCTTGCCTTCTGTTTCGCAAATTCAGAAGAAGAAGTTGCTAATTTGCATGCTTCGATAATTTTTTGTCTCAACGCGATGACATATTCGTAGGATGACTTTGTGTCATCGTCAATATTGTCAGATGTTATGAGATCGTGAAGCAACGACATAGGGCCACGCGGACGCGCGCCAAAGACGAGTTCAAAGGGAGAAAATCCCGTATGTTCATTGGGTACCTCTCTGTAAGCGAAGAGGGCCGCAGGTAAAACTCTGTCCCAGTCTTGAGGATGATCCTCAGTTATCTTCCCCAGTAAGTTTTTAAGTGTTCTATTAAGGCGTTCGACCATACCATTAGACATTGGATGGTAGATACTACTTAAAGATCTATCTATCTGCAGAGTAGACATTACTTGAGACATGGTATCTGATATTAGTTGGGTGCCATGGTCTGACAATATCTCTCCGGGGAACCCCAGACGAGAAAATATAAGCCAAAGAGCATCTGCAATATCAGCAGTAGTAATGCTCTTCAGAGGAATAGCCTCTGGCCAACGTGTGCACATATCAACACACGTCAAGATAAACTGATGTCCTCTGGCAGACTTGATCTTAAATGGACCAATAATGTCTATGGCCATTTTTTGAAACGGCCGAATAGGAATGTCCGCCGCCTGAATGGGTGCAGCATGCCGTGGACCTTTGGATTTAACTTCCTGACATACTTTACAAGATCGACAATAAATACGTATGTCCTTGTTTACCAATGGCCAAAAGAAAGCCGCAAGGACTCTTGACTTAGTACGGGAAAAACCCATGTGTCCAGCACACTGAGAGTCGTGAGCGTGCTGCAAAATTTTAACTCTTAAATTCTTGGGAACCAGGATTTGAGAATGACTTGACGTAATGGAGTCTTGAACCATACGTACAAGTACGCCATTCTTCTTTGTAATCCACGATTTACGACTTGTGTCTTTATTCGGATCACCTTTAGTTGCAAGAATGAAGAATTTCTTCAGAGTGGGATCATCTTCTTGCTGTTTTATAAACGAGTCACGAGAAATTACCAAGGGATTATCTTGGTTATGCACTTCATTATCTTCAATAGATGAAGTTTGAGGCATATTAAGAGCCTGAGCTCTAGTGACTACAGCGTTAGCAATCTGCATGTTTTGCCTTTCCCACGTGGAAATTTGTTGCGGAGTGCATTCCTTGACTCCATGAATGCGACCGATGATGAGGTCAGCGATCGGATTCGGAAGAAGACATGCGTGTACATCTCCCGTAAAGAAAGGAGTAGCAATCCTAATGATAGCAGTAGAGTATTTCTCTAATGTGCCGCCAAATGTTACACATTTGACTACTTGTCCAGTGGCACGGGAAGGATCTACGAGTGACTGCCTAACACCAATTGTGGTGCATCCAGAATCAAATAGCACAGAGACTGGATTGTTATTCACTAAACCCTTATGTAAGACAAGAGAACCTCTTCCATCATGCGCGACTGATGCCGGAAGAGCAGGAAGAGGATGGCCACAGCTTAAAGTAGACACTGTGGTTGGCTCAAATAACGTTTTGCATTGGGGGCACTGAGATGCTCTCCCAAAATCAAAAGCGGCACATGCCATATTACTAGCATCATTATTATCTTTGCTCTGTTTATAGGCTTCATGGGACTCTTGTTGTACAGAGTTTGCCTGAAAATGTGGTTTATGTCTTTTGTTTTGAGATCTACCTCGGTTATTATCACCTCTGTAGTTATTGTTACCTCTATTGTAACCCCTATTTGGGTTTGAGTCATAGTTCCCTTGGTTACCATTATCATATTCATTATAATGAGTATCTCTGTAATTATGATCTTGTTGACTCCAGACGGATAACCCTGATAGTTTCTATAATTACTTCCTCTACGGAAATTCCTATAATTATGACCACCCCTGTGTCGAGAGCTATCAGGTCGTCTCCAGTTCTTTGAAGAAGAACCCTGAAATGATTGGTTACCTTGGTTTTGATAACTATTATGGTTACCTTTTTTATCAAATCTGTTTTGAGGTCCCTGAAATCTGTGTGAATAATTGGGATTGTATGGTGTTGCTGAAGCAACTGGCATACTCTCCTTAATCTTAGTGTTGCCAAAAGTCACGTCGGGGTGTGCAGTGACATATTGGGAACAATATTCTTCCATTTCTTTTAGAGATTTGGGTTTACGCTCATGTATAAATTCAAGGAAAGGTTTGTTCACACATGACATAATCTTATCTCTGAGCAACAAATCCATAAGTCCTTCATACGTTTTTTCTGTTTTGGAAAGCTCAATCCAACGATCAACTGTGAGACGTGCCTTTGCAGTGAATTCTGAGAATTCTACACCCGTCTCAGGTACCATCGTCTTAAATAAAAGGCGATAGCCTTCCTCACTTAGCTGATATTTTTTTATCAAAGCCGCCCTAATGACATCATAATTATCCTTATCTGCTTCTCCTACAAGGCATAATCTAGTCAAAGATTCACCTTTCAAGTTTTCTGATAATTGATTAGCGTATTGTGATTTATCCACATTATGTGTACGACAAGAACGTTCAAATCTATCCAGCCAGAATGTAATATCGTCACTGGACTGATTGAACGGTGGAACCTTAACCTTGTAAGTAGAAGGTTTACCATTACCACTAGATGCCTGATTAACATTACTCATACTTGTCAATCTCAATTTCTCCAACTCAAATTCATGTTCTCTTATTGCTTTTTTCTCTTCAGCATCTAATCTTTTTTTGTTCAGCCTCCCTGTCTAATCTTTTTTGTTCAGCTTCCCTGTCTAATCTTTTTTGTTCAGCTTCCCTGTCTAATCTTTTTTGTTCAGCTTCACTGTCTAATCTTTTTTGTTCAGCCGCAGCTTCTCTTTCTAATTTTTTTTGTTCAGCTTCAAATCTCCTTTCCTCCACCTGCATCTGCAATTTCTTTTGTTCAGCAGCAGCCTCAGCTTCTCTTTCTAATCTTTTCTCTTCCGCCATAGCTTTTCTTTCTTCTGCAGCTAATCTTTTCTCTTCTGCCATAGCTCTTCTCTCTTCTGCAGCTAATGCTTTGTCATATTGAGCAACTGCCCATTGTTCTAATTGTTGACCAGTCTTATCAAGGGCTTTCCCTTGTGTAATGAAGTATTCTAAAGTAGACATGATGTCTAACAATAATACTAATCACCTGAACCAATAATAATACCACAAGTTCTCAATGACTTGATTAATCAGTATACTATCCCAATATCTGTGGGTCACAAGCCTTTAATAAGGTCTTGTATAATAGTAATAATAATCAGGTACTGGTTTATACCATAATCCAAGTGCAGTGCACAGGCAATTGTGTCTTATGAAATATACCTATATAAAACATATGTCAACCAACAGAATACATAAAGTACAAATAGGACTGACAATACAAGAACGTTTGCAGAAATCAAAATAAATCAAATAGGGAAATCAATGAAAATAATCACTGAATCTGCAAAGAATAACAACACAAATGACGTCACAATATATGAATATAAATTGTGAATAGAACTGAAAGATAGAAAAGGTTAGACCAACAAATTACAAACAAATCAAAACAAAACTAAAGAACAAAGAAATATTACAAAAATAACAATAATTACAGTCTCCACAGCTAACACAAAAGCAACAGTTGTCGCAGCAAATTTTCAATCAAGAAAATTGCACCTATAGAAAACGCCCACAACGGACCCTCTATGACGTGGGATATTCTGTTGTGAGGACGCCGCCCAACCTTAAACACAACCCGCTGACATAGAAACTAACATACTATACAAACAAATAACATGTAAACATAAATATATATAAATTATGTGTATGATAGTATGTGTTGCAAAATAGGCTCAGTTTTACAGTAATGGCAAAGTTATTTTTATGAAAATAAACCAACTGCCACTTTATTCAATTAAACATTCTGGCCTTAAATATTAAAGTTCATATATGGAAAACAAGAAGATCCATCGATGAAAATAGGACTTCTTAGTTCACAAATACTGTCTTCCTGTTAACATTGACAAGAATTGATCCAACTGTTCTGTGAAACTCTGTAATGTCTAATGTAAAAAATGTCAACAACGCTGACCTACATACTGCATTCACCTGACAGGTCACGTGACGAAGTGTTGACAAAGAGCAAACCAATACTGCAAGTGTGTCGTATCAGCCACAGGAAACGGTCTGGTATCGGTAATCTGTTGACTTCTGAACTTCTGCGAGGTCAAACCCAGAAAGCTGGTCCACCAGTTGATAAAGTTGATAATGTTGGATTTTTATTCCCGTTAATGATATCCACCAAAAGATAGATATAAGTGGATGGAAGCAGACATCATCATCATCATCAGTTGATAAGATCTCTATGGTGTTGTTTGCTCCACTGTAGTGTATGGAATGTCAACTTGACCTACGCAGTGGTGTGTAGACATGGATTGAGTGTACAATGTGCGAATGATGATAAGGGTTCGTGTTGTTGACAAATGTTCTTTTCTCACACTCATGTATGACTGGAAGTCATCGACACCAACGACTGTGTACCTTTTCTAAAGTTTAATTCGACGTACACACTCGACAGCACAGATAGTGACAAATCACAGGTTGGCATAATACATCATAGTAACAGTGGATAACTGGTCTTGCAATGTTATGTTACATGGGCACTCATGTAGATTAATATTATAATGGACTGTCAGTAGCCAAGCCCTCAGCATCGCCCATACATATAACTCATCTGACTTCACTGACTGAGCACGTCAGCTTATAAACAATATTTCAGATGGCTTCTAAACCTAATCTAGTCTAGCGACGATTCTTCAACATAATGTTCAGCACATATTTTTCCATATAATAATATTGAACCGCTGATAAAGGGTTCTCATGTGTAGCAGTGATCTCTGGACTAAACAAGCGATAATACGGGCATCCCCTTTTCTCTTCTTGAAAGTCACTACATGTTTGGATCCAAGATGGCTTCACTCGTGAGCTGTCACTCACGTTTGGATACAGATAATGAATCTGTCCTAAAGTTAGTCATTCATAAAACATTGCATTGCTCTGTAGATTTGATCATGAACAATTGACTGCATTCTACAGAATATAGTGCTGCTAGGAATCGAAGTCGTTTTCATCGAGTCAAATATATTCTCTTATCGAAAATGGTGGCTTCGTACGAGAGTTCAATAAAAGTATCTTGGATTACCTTGGTATAAGAAATATGAAACTGCCATTCCTTGGCAATACGCATAAACACTGGGGTAAAGCATACACGATAGGTCTAGACGACTATCACTTTCCCCACAAATACTGAGATCACTTTTTCCCCGGCGACAGGCCGACATAGGAACACAGTCCCTATCAGGACGAAGCCAAATCACACCACACTCTAGCGACACTTCCTTTGACCTCTCTAGAGACAACAGAACATATAGTTCGACTTAGATATGTAAAGATATACAGATATAAGACAGACTCGTCCTACTCAGACAAACAATACACATAAATTCAGGCCATAGATATTCTGAAGCAAGAACATTCTATTATTACCCAAACAACGAATAAATCGCAGTAAAATGGATTCATCCGCGGAGTTTGATCGAAGAGCCGACACAACTTTCAAGGGAAGTAACTCAATAATGACTTTCCCTTAAGCACTAAAAAATTACCTATGTATAATATTGTAAGATATCAAAGACTGCACGTAACATACGTATGTACGTATTTTTTGTCACAAAATTGTTTGGGTGTGCGTACGAGAGGATAGAGTATTAGAATCAGTATCTAGTGGAATAATACTTCTTCATTTTTACTGTGTCGTGCTATAAAGGTGAGTTGAGCAATTACTCAACCCATGATAGTATTTTTTCTTACACAGGACTATTTCTCCCACCTTTCTCTCACATAGCTTCCACTATCTCACCCCTGCTCGATTGGGACCATAAAAATAAAGTCTATCTTAAACTCACGTCACCAGTATTCTAAGGTACATTCACTTAAATACGGTATTCTTAGGTTCATCACTGATTCGACTTCCGACTTCTGAAGCTGACAGACGTATTTTTGCTATACTCAAAATACACAAGGCAGATACGTCCTTTTCAGGACGAGACACAGTGAAAAGATTCACTAAACTACCCAATTTTTCAGATAAGTTGTTAAATCTTTATCAATCTTTAGCATTAGCTTATTGTAGTTAGTTTTAGGTAACTAGATAATTGGTAGCTAGAAGTGTTATTATAACTTAGGAATTCTACGCTTGATGGACATAATAAATATAAGTGGCGATTTCTTTTTAGTTTGATTTAAGTATTAGCTTATTATATAAGTAATTGGTGACCAGATAAGTATCGCTTGGAATGTTAACAAAACTCAGGATTTTTACTGCCAAAAAAAATAAAAAAATAATAGCAATTAATAGATCCAAGCGCCACGTGGCACTTGCTTGTGTGAGATCTGGCAGCCATCTTGATAGACATAATTTAAGTGGTGGTTTCCTTTATAGCTTGATGTAAGTATTAGATTATTGCAGTTAATATTAAGTATTAGGGGACTTGACTACAAGAACTGCAGGAAAAACCAAAATTGATCCAACTGGCCCACATCAGAGCTGCAGGTGATGGAATATAAAGACACGGAAACAGATGATACTGACTTGTAGGCAGAAACACTGACCAATGAAATTCTGAAAATAGCAATAAAATATATACCAAATAAAAATATGCCACAGCACCTAAAACCAATAAATAACATTAATAAGAAAAGAAAAACTCAATGGAATAAAGAACCAGTTGTCTGGTGGAATAAATGCTGTGCAGAAATTCATGAGAGAAGAAAAATGGCCCTACAAAAATATAGAAAAAACAGAACAAAACAAAACTATGATGAGCATAAACATATTAGGAATGAATCTAACAGAATAATATTTAAAGCCAAAGAAACTAACTGGAAGGAGTTGTGTCAGTCACTTAAACCTAGCACTCAAATTAAAGAAGTATGGAAAAAGCTTAAGGCAATCAAAGGGAACAATAAGAAAACAATAATGCCAACAATCAAACTACCAAAAAGAGCAGAAACAGATAAAGAAAAAGCTAAAGCCCTTGCTGATTATGTCTATAAAGTCAGTGCAAAAAGTAGTCTTGGACAGGAAGAAAATGAGAGAAGAGAAAGACTTAGGATACAGTTTTCAAAAGAACTACCAGATAGATGAAACAAACTATTTAGAGGCTGATATAACAGAGGAAGAAGTAACTAGTGCAATAAATGAGAAATCTAATACTGCCTCAGGGCATGATAAACTTAGTTATGAAATCCTTAAGAAAGTACCCATAAAAAATGATAAACATAATAACTTCCCGTTATAACAAAATCTGGAGCTTAGGAAAGATACCAAAATCATGGAAAGTAGCTATGATAGTACACATCCTAAAACCCAGTAAGGAAGCCCATGATGTAAGTTCATATAGTCATATCTCCTTAACATCACAACTAGGTAAAATGCTGGAAACTGTTGTTAATAAAAGAGTTAAATTCTACGTGGAAAAAAATCAGTTATGTAGCCCAAACCAGTCAGGGTTTAGAGCAGACAGAAGTACAGTAGACCAGCTTGTAAGATTAGAACACGATGTAAAGCTAGGGTTCAAGAGGAAAGAGACAACAGTGGCAGTCTTTCTAGATGTCGCAAGAGAATATGGTGAATGGTGGAGTGATGGAGCTCTTTACAAAATGAAAAATATAGGCATTACTGGTAAAACCTATAGGTATCTATAAAACGTTTTACAGGACAGGTATTTTGCTGTACAGGTGAACAATGATAGGTCAGAAATATATGAACAACAGAATGAGATTCTTCAGGGATCAGTGATTTCACCTTCAATTTTCACTATAGCTGTAAATGATTTAGCAGATGAATTTAACGACATTAAGAATGTAGTATCACAATTTGCAGATGACTGTGCCATTTGGCATCTGGAAAAACGTTGGACCATGTTTACCAAAAACTTCAAAAACAAATAGACAAAGTTTCAGAGTGGGTGAAAAGTTGGGGCATCCAAATTAATGTAACCAAAACACTAGGTATGATATTCAGCAAAGGAAATTTAAAAAAAAATAACAGGATCAATATAACCATTAAAGGGCAGAAAATAAGCACCTCCTCAACAACAAGATTTCTGGGCATAACTTTAGATAAGCAGCTAAATTGAAATAAACATATATACAATGTAGTAGAAAGCTGTAGGGGACCCCTAAATATACTAAGGATATTAAAAGGTAATGGATGGAGGGGAGGGGGGGCAGTGATAATTCTGTTAAGTTCATACTACCACGGATAAGGCCACCACTGATACTACGGAAAAGACGTTATTTGTTTACCACTGATAATAACAAATAGTTACTGTTATGACTCGTTATACACTCGACTTGCTTACAACAGGCCATACTGTTAAATACTGTGAAGAAGAGTCGCTGTTAAGAGGTCACTGATAAGACGTGTGATGTGATGTGCGTGGTTTCTCAAATGCGCCGCACAGGCAGATTGTAAATAGGTCAACGTTTAGTAGTACGACCACGCCCACACAGGGCTATTTATAAGTATGGGTAACTACTATGTCACTGCGTCTGGAATGTCAGCAGACGGTGTGTGTTGACACAGTCATACACCACAATAACGCACGTGAAAGTCATGGAAGGAGTGAAGCTGCTGGTGACGTTTTAATAACAGTTTATTCACGCCACAACACCATACAAAGGACATCAAGAAACACACGTTACATAACACATCTCAAAATATCCAAAAGACTGCCCACACAGCAGTTTAGCCTAATATGGCCGAACAATGTCTCCACCTCTCAAAATATCCATAAGAACTGCCTACACTGCAGTTTACAATTAACTCATAATGTCATCACGGGAAATATTGGCCTTAGTACTCAAAATACTGCCTACACGCAGTTTACACGTAACTCATAATGTCATCACGTGAAATATTGGCCTTAGTACTCAAAATACTGCCTACACGCAGTTTACAACTAACTCATAATGTCATCACGTGGAATAATGGCCTTAGTACTCAAAATACTGCCTACACGCAGTTTACAACTAACTCATAATGTCATCACGTGAAATATTGGCCTCAGTACTCAAAATACTGCCTACATGCAGTTTACAATTAACTCATAATGTCATCACGTGAAATATT